>RJWJ010049328.1:0-10281 GCA_004363605.1 Indri indri | reverse complement strand
ATGGTTTGAGAAGTTCTGTGCTAGCGATTTTAATCTTGAAAATGAGCCATGTGGGTGACCTGTGACCAAGGCGGATAATGATGAGCTGAAAGCTGTAGTGGAAGCCAAGCCATCTCAACCTACACGTGATTTAGCAGCAAGGTTTGACATTATTATTCCAACAATGTTGGACCATTTAAAACAAATGGGCAAGGTAAAGAAGCTGGATAGATGGGTATTGGATGAATTAAATGAGCATCAGAAGAGAAATCATATCAAAGCTTGCCTTTCTTTGCTGTCATGACATAAACCATTTCTACACTGTATTATTACGTGTGATGAAAAATGGATTCTTTTTGACAGTCACAAGCGTTCGGCACAAATGGTTGGATAAAGATGAAGTGCTGAAACACAGTCCAAAACCGAATATTCATCACAAAATGCTAATGGTGTCTGTTGGTGGTCCAGTGCTGGTATTATCCACTATAGCTTCATGAAATCTGGTCAGTCGTTTACAGCAGATGTCTATTGCAACCAGTGGGATGAAATGATGAGAATGTGTGTGATTAAGCAGCCGAGATTGGTCAGTAGAGACAGGCCAATCCTCTTGTAAGACCACGTGTCACAAAAAACAACACTGCTCAAATGACAGAAGCTGGACTTGGAAACTGTCTGTCATCCACTGTATTCAACAGACCTTGTACCAACTGACTACCAGCTGACTACCACCAACTGACTTCTTCCAGGCTTTGGACCACTTCTTGCAAGGAAAAATACTCAATTCTCAACAAGCTGTGGAAAATGCCTTTTGCAATTTCATCGCCACTCACTCTCTAGGCTTCTTTGCTGCTAGTATAAACAAGCTACCATTAAGATGACAAAACTGTGTTGATAGTTTAGGCACACACTTCGATTCATCGTACTGCTTCGTGTTTGAGATGTAATAAACTAAACTTTTGAGTCGAAATCGGACATTTCATATTTAATAACCTAATAGGCTGTTTGTTGTGTCTTCAGGTAGATGCAGGGACTATTCTTGGGGCAGAGTTTTCGAAGATGTGCTCCCTGTTTGCCCTTTAGCCTGGAGTTCTTACTCTACACAGAGCAGGGTTGCTCATTTTAGGAACTGCAGGCATAAAGCCATTATTTCCACTGTGCTCTAACTTGAACATATTCAGTTTCTGTTCCAGATGATCGGGCTGAACAACGAACCTGTCTCATTTGTGGGGACCGTGCTACAGGCTTGCACTATGGGATCATCTCCTGTGAGGGCTGCAAAGGGTTTTTCAAGCGGAGCATTTGCAACAAACGGGTGTATCGGTGCAGTCGTGACAAGAACTGTGTCATGTCTCGGAAGCAGAGGAACAGGTGCCAGTACTGCCGCCTGCTCAAATGCCTTCAGATGGGGATGAACCGGAAGGGTGAGTGGTGCTCATGGCTCTCACTGCACACCCTTCATTCATCACTTTTCCTTTAGCGTCAGCTATTATGCTTTGGAGTTATTAATTGCCCAAGCCTGCTCTACATATTAGGCTTTATACTATGTACTCATTACCCAAAAAATGAATCTGGTACAGTCCCTGCCAATGGGAACCTCCCGGACTATGTGGGGAGAAAGACTGTTGAGATGTTAAGGATTATGTGGGAATAATGTGCAAGCCTCATGTGGCAAGATCCCAGTTAACAATCAGGTCCTAACTGGGGTTAATATACTGCACTAGTTCTTTCAGGGGGTGATGACAGGAAGTAGAAATTTTGGATGGAAAGGCATGAGGTAGGAGGTTCCCCTGAAGGTGATATCATTTTATTTTCTAGAACCATGGTGTACTCAGAGACTAGGCATGCTCAGATGTCAGCATCCAGGTCGTTGGGGAGTTTGGGATTTATTGGGAAGCTTTCCAGGAGCCATTAGCCTGAGATGACCCAAATAAACTGATATTCTAATAAGATTAGTATGAAGGGCAGCTTTGAAGGATAGATTGGGGTAGGGGAAGCAGAAAAGTCACCTAGAAAGTGTTTTAGAAGAGTCCAGAAGGAAGGTGTGAAGGATCTGAAGGAGGGAAGGGGAAAGAGGCACAGTTGGGGAGATGTCATGGAAGAACCCGATAAGAGTTGGTAACACACTGAATATTGGGCAGCACCAGAAGTTAAAGTTGAAGATTTAGATTAAGAGTGATGGTCCTACCAGGAAAAAAGAAGTCAGACTGAAAAGCAGGGTGGGGCAAATGGTGGCCTTGTCAATGCTGAGTTTGAGGCACCTGAGAAGGACAGATAGAGATGTCTACCAAGGAAGGTCGGATATATAGGATTGAACTGAGGTGAAAAGTCCTGCCTGCAAAGAGAGGTTTGTGGAGCTGTTGGCATAGAAGTGGTAGTTAAAGTGTTGTCAGTGGGTGAAAATCACCCACAGAGAGAGCTTAGATACTAAAGAGAGAAGGACCAATGTCAGAACCCTAGAGGGTGGCAGATAGAGTACGGCAGTGTCATTCAGTAGAAAGAACAGAGGCTCTAGAGGCAGATAGACTAGCTCTGTGACCTTAGGCAGTTTGCTTTATATCTCTGGTACTCAGTTATCTTACCTTTAAAACGGTATAATGATGCCCTTCAGAGTTCTCCAGAGGATTGTTAATAAATATGATAGCATATATAAAATACCCAGCAAGATATTAGGGATTCCTAGTAGCAGTGTGCAGGAGTTGTGGGGTTAGTTGGATTTAGTGAACTGTTCAGACTGATCTTATAGCATTAATGGATGCAGACATCCAGATGTACTTCAGACTGGTTTTATTGTGTATGGGATAAGAAGAATCTTTTTAAAACTTGCACATTATGAAGAAAGGTAAGAGAGATATGAAAGGGCATTTAGATAAATTTAGGTGGATGGGGTTTGGGTTTTCTTGTTTGTTTCTTTCTTTCTTTTTAGAGACAGGGTCATGCTGTGTTGCCCAGGCTGGAGTACAGTGGCATGATCATAGTTCACTGCAACCTCTAACTCCTGGGCTCACACGATCATCCCACCTCAGCCTCCTGAGTAGCTGGAACTATAGGTGTGTACCACCACACCCAGTTTAGGTGGTTTATAATTTATTTATAATACTAATATTTATTGAGCACTTATGTGTACCAGAAACTTCTATGCACTTTCCATGCATTATACCATTGAATACACACGACGACCCTGTTATTAACTATTATCCCCAGTTTATAGATGCAGTTTACAGAAGTAAAATGACTTAGCAATAGTTAGTTTAAGGGTGGTTATGTTGATAGTTAATATTAATAATTATTAAATTGTAATTTGTTATTCAAGCAGTGCTTGTACCTAACTACATGGATAACAGACTGCTTTACATGTGTACCATATGGCATAGCTGTTTGCATGTCGAAATGCCCAGAGTTCACTGAATGATAAATAAATACCACTGTGGGGCATTTGAAGTGTTTGTTCCCTGCCTGTCTTTCTAACTCATCTTCTGCCTTGAACACTGTGCATCAAGGATGTCTTACACTGTTTTGCCTGTACTCAGGTTTTCTCTTCTACCTGGAAATCCTTTCCCTTCTCCACTATCAGTTTCCTTTTACAGAAATCTTTTCCAGTCACCAGTACCAAACAAAACTGTCCTTAAGAGAGTCTGTGGTCATCTTTCCATCTTCACCCTGATTTGGTTTTGGCCTCCACTTTTCTCATCTCCTTTGTTGCCCTCACTGTGAATATTTTATCAAAGCATAGTTATGAGTTGCCTTCTTGACTGTTCTCTGAGGAATCATCCCTCTTATTAAGATGAAGTGTGAGATTCTGAGCTTTCCAGCCAAACTCACCTGTTTTAGAGAAGAAACTTAATCTCATAACCCTTCTAACCATAGGCAAGAGAAAATGACACATGGGGTGTGAGGAACAGGGAGCTGTCTCCTTAGGCCTATTTGCATGCAGAGCAGGCCGGCTCAGTTGCCTGGTAAAGGCTGCCTCTCAGAAAACCTGCCACCTCCTGGTTGGTGCTGAGAAAGCAGGATTAAAATTGCAGTTGCCATGGGAATATTTTGGGGGTAAGTAATATTCTGTATGGAACTGTGGTGGTTGACACATAATTCTATGCATTTGTCAAAACTATACACCACAAAAAAGTGAATTTTACTACATGTAGATTTTTTTTTTTAATTAACCAGTATATGATGGGGTGGCGGAGGGGCTCAGAGAAATGGAATGCACACCGTGACAAATAAATCTAACTGGTATTACAAATGAATCACATAGCCACACAGAAGGGGATGGTGAAGAAAGGAGCTGACCTTTGAAAACAGTGTTTTAACTGTCTACTGTAAGGCTAAAGACAAAATGAAAATATATAAACAAAGCACTCTAGTTTATAAAATTTGTTCCTCTCAAGGTTATGTGTTAGGAATTCTCTTGCTACTTTATTTGTATACTAGGATTGAACACGTGAGTAAATATATTGGGGACAGTGAGAATCAGGTTTCTGACATCAGAGAAGGAAGTTATAAATCCGGACATGAGAAGGCTAGAAAGAAATCTCTGGTGCTAGATTGGAACCAGTGGTGTCAACATGTACTCATCTTTCAATGTGTACTCATGTTTATATGGCTGGCTAGATATATAAAAATATACAGAGCTGTGTGGGGGCATATGAGTTAGTATACATACATCTATTTGCAAGCTCTAGCCACTGAGAGGGGCTAAAAGCCGTGATACCCCAATAGCAATGAGCACACCCAGCACCCAGATCTAGCACCCAAATCTAGCACCCAAATATCATTAAAGGAATCAGGACTGCTTAGAGTTCTAGTTGATTTCAGGGCTGGAGCAAGGAAATATGAAATGAGCCTGGAGTATCTTATGGGGCCAGAAAGTTAGGAAATATTTAAAAATAAAGAAAAGGAAGCATATCAGGGAGCACAGAAGCCAAACTGAAAGCTTCCAGTGGCCAAAGTTGGAACAACTTGAGCAGCAAAATAACTATAGTATTGTTTATGACCCAAAGAATAATATCCATGAGTTCATACTGAAATAGCTGAATAAACAGAGAAGTGACAGTTCTTCCTTATAAAAGAATTCCAATTAATAAATGTAGAAGGAATGAGGGCAATAGAAAATCACTATTAGAATACTGCTAATAATTGCTACAGGCAAGATCCACTGATGGATGCTAAAATAGGTGAGCATAGGTTTACACAGAAACAGAAAATTTGCATAGTCTGGAAATATTTAGTGATTACAAAGGGAAAAATAGTAAGTTTCTTTAGAGAATTCTGACAAATACTACTTTAGCCAAGCAATTAAAGTTAACATCACCAGTAAAACACACCAACCATTACATGCCCTTGATATGATACCCTGAGAAGGGCACACATGTACATATACACAGGGTTAAGTTCATTCTCAATCTAATCACGAGAAAACAGACGAGCCCTTATTGAGGGGATATTCTTCAAAATAACTGACATTCTACAAAATACTCTTTTGAAAAGTGTCTAAGTCACAGAAGACAAAGACTGAAGAACTGTCACAGATTGGAGAAGACTATTGGAAACATGAAAACAAAATGCAAAGTGGAATCCTAGATTGGGTTCTGGAACAAGAAAGGATATCAGTGGAACAACTGGAGAAATCAAAATAAAGTCTCCGCTTTGGCTAATAGTATTGTACCAAAATAAACTTAGTTTTAATGAATAGTCCATGGTTATATAAGATGTTAATGGAAGGAGAAGCTGCGTGTAGAATATATGGGAACTCACCGTACTGTTTTTACAACTCTTCTACAAGTCTAAACTTAGCTCAAATTTTAAAACATTAACTGTGAAGAAATGTAGATGCTATTTGTGGCTGGGGCTTCCTTGCTATGTGTGAGCCAACCCTCTGCTGTCCTCCATCTCTGGATATAGAATTGAGTATCTTTTCATACCTGGAAGTTGGCTGGTCAGGAAATTAATTAGCAAAGCAATGAGCGAGATCTAAGGAAGGGCAGTGAGTGGAAGCTGGGCCCTGTCTGTCCATCCCCACTACTACCCTAGTACCCTCCGCATATATGCTTCACCCATGTTTCAGTCTTCAGGATAAAGTCAGGCTCCTCGAAATGATTTTCAAGGCCCTTCTGACTCTGGCATCAGCCACTTCATCCCTTTCCTTCTCTATCTGCTGTTCCCCAGTCACAGTCCTCATTGCATCTCACTTCTTCAAAAACCCAATGATGTTTCATGTATTGCATATGTGCTTTCATCTTCTGGGAATATTCCACCCTCTCTTCTTCCCATGACTAGATATACTTTCTTTTCTTTGTAACATCCCCTAAGAAGCATTCTCTGACACCAACCCCCACCCCCACCAGATATTCCTCCTGTGTTCCAGCAGCTTTTTTTTTTTTTTTTTTTTTTTTTTTGAGACAGAGTCTCACTCTCTTGCCTGGGGCGAGTGCCTTGGCGTCAGCCTAGCTCACAGCAACCTCAAACTCCTGGGCTCAAGCAATCCTACTGTCTCAGCCTCCCGAGTAGCTGGGACTACAGGCATGTGCCACTATGCCCGGCTAATTTTTTTTTCTATATATATTTTTAGCTGTCCAATTAATTTCTTTCTATTTTTGGTAGAGACAGGGTCTCGCTCTTGCTCAGGCTGGTCTCGAACCCCTGAGCTCAGAACGATCCACCTGCCTCGGCCTCCCAGAGTGCTAGGATTGCAGGCGTGAGCCACCGCGCCCGGCCAGCAGCAGCTTTTTTTTTTAAGACAGAGAGTACAGTGGTGTCATCACAGAACACTGCAACCTCAAACTCCTGGGCTCAAGTGATCCTCCTGCCTCAGCCTCCTGAGTAGCTGGGACTACAGGCATGTGCTACAATGCTGGGCTAATTTTTCTATTTTTTGTAGAGATGGGGGTCTTGGTCTTGCCCAGGCTGGTCTCAGACTCCTGGGCTCAAGCTATCCTGTCACCTCTGTGCTAGGATTACAGGCATGAGCCACCATGTCCAGCCTCCCACAGCTTTTTGTATGTCCTCTGCCATAACTCTAGTCACCTTGTATTATCTTTCTTCACCTATTTCCCCCATTATTAGACAGTGAGCCCCTCGAGGGACATGAACAAGTCCTACTTTTCTCTGTGTCCAGATAACCCAGTAGTGATAGGATGCTTCCAGGTTACATGGCTTGACTGGAGGGCCATGGCAGGAAGTGGAATGGAGGAAATATTTTCAGAGGAGAGAAGAAGCTACCCTAGGCCTCATGGGGGAATTCATATCAGTTAGGTAATGATGTGAAAAAATTTAAAATTCCCTTAACTTTTGTGGTCTTATAACTTGCTAATTAATTAGTTCAAAAGTAGAAAGGTCAAGGAAAGCTTCTTGAAAGAGGTGATGTTTGCAGAATGGCATTGTGAGACAGTAATCTTACAGGGTTACCGTATCACTTTACCAGGATAAAAAATGCCCCAGGACACAGCACAGAAGCCTGCATGGAACACTGGGAAATCTCAAGAAGAGCTACATTTGAGTAGAATCTTGAAGCAATAAGTTCAAGCTCCTTACAAACTTAAAGGGCTTTTTTAAAAAAAGACTTTTAAATTACGTTTTAATGTTTTATTTTGAAATAATTTCAAACTTAGAGAAAATTTGCAATAGTAGTAAGAACTCCCACCCAAATTCACCGATCGTTGACATTTTGCCACATTTGCTTTATCATGCTATTTATAGTAATATATATATAATATATATCATTCTCTGTGTGTGTATTAACCATTTGGAAGTAAGGTACAGGTATTGTTCCCCTTTACTTGTAATATAAACATAGCACTACTATCAAAATCAAAATTTAACATGACAAAGTACTGTTACCTAATTAGTACATCTTACTCAACTTTCACCAATTATCCCAATGTCCTTTATAACAATTTTATTTTTTCTGGTCTGGAAGCCAATCCAGGAAATCACATTACATTTAATTTTTATGTGTTTTTAGTCTCCTTTAATCTTGAAATATTTTCTAGCCTTTTTTTTGTCTTTATTAACATTGTCGATGTTGAAGCAAATAGGTCATATATTTTGTAGCATATTTCTTGATTTGGGTTTTCAATTTCCTCATGATTAGATTCTGGTTATGCATTTTTGGCAAGAATACCATAGAAATGATGCTGTGTCCTTCTCAGTCCATCATACCAAGAGCACATGATATAAGTTTGTCCCATTATTGGTGACATTAACTTGAATCACTTGGTTAAGGTGATGTCACTTGGATAGGGTGGTATTACCAGATTTTTCCACCATAAGTTTCTTTCTTAGTAGAAGCAACTTACACAGAGGCACTCCCATGTAAGATAGCATGATGTATTCAAAGACAAATAGTTCTTGGTAGATAAGGTATAGCATTTATGGCAAGAGATGAGCATAGAGAATCCCACCAGAACCAGATCACAGATGGTCTTGAATGCCAAGCTTAAGGAGCTTAGACTTACCCGTAGACCAAAGGGAGCCACCATCAGGTTTTGAGTGGGGCTTTGATGTAGATAGCTTTGTGTTTGTCTTGTGTTTCTGGTTTCTGCATTTGGTTGACTGCCCAGACCAAAGCAAGTGAGGAATAGTAGGTAGGCACATCAGTTCCAGTGCCGAAAATGTATTTGTGGAATATTTATGCTTTTTTTTTTTTTAATGGTTCTTGTATAGAAGAACCATAGCTGGCACCATTCTCTTTCTTAGGCTTGGACAAGATGTACAGCAGAATGATTCCTGTAATACTGCACCCAGAAGCCATTTGTTCTGCATACTCTCAGCCCTGCTGAAAAACTTGCTCTTAGCTCAGTCAACAAGCACAGCTTTAGAATCAGAAGACCTATAATTGAAACCCCAGGTCTGTCAGTTCTTGCCCGAGTAACCTTGAGCAAGTCTCTACCTCTCTCATCTCTGTTTTCCCATCTCAAAAATGCATGGGATAATGATGTACACCCTCCAGCGTTGCTGTCAGGACCAAATGAGATAACATATGTATATGCAAATATATTACATTATAAGCTTTAAAATATGATTCAAGTTTTTGTTTTAACAGAGGCACCATGACACATTGTATTGTTACCTACACTTCAAGCAATTTCATGCCATCCTTTTTTTTTTTAAAAGATGAGTATCGCTCTGTCACCCAGGGCTGGAATGCAGTGGAACGATCAATCCTAGCTCACTGTAGCCTCAAGCTCCTGGGCTCACGTGATCCTCCCACCTCAGCCTCCCAAGTAGCTGGGATTACAGGCATGAGCCACTGTACCCCACTGCCATCTTGACAGATTTTACCATCTCTAGTTAAATTGCTGCTACTGTTTATATTATTCTTTTTAAAAAAATCAAAATGAATTTTCAAAGACAGTTTTTCTCACTTTGGTGAATGGAAAATCAGTATTTTTAATGCACATTAGAATAAATATATAATTAAGAGTTTATGCACCACCTAAAAGCATCTTACATTTCTCCAATAGTATGCATATACATTATGGGAAATACTAGTAGTGGAAAGAAGTCTTATCCTAGAGCTGGATATTCTGCGTTCCAATCCTGATTCTGTCTCCTTCAAGTAAAATGCTTCATTTCTCTGAGCTTTAGATTCATTTGTTCTAGGGGAGTGATTCTGATACTTTCCTCATTTTCAGAAATGCCAGTGTGACCATGTCACTCCCTCGTATTCCTTCTTGTCCACAGGCTCCTCAGCTAAAGTCTGTACCCTTAGCCTGGTATTCAAGGCTCTTTATGATCTGGCCCCAGTTGGCCTCTCTCCAGCCCTATCTCTTGCTATTCTTTCCCCACATAATCCACCGCCCCCATGCTTTAGCCAGATTGAACCAGTTGCAAGTTCCCAGAAAGAACAGTCCATTCTTACCATTCTTACTTTTAACTTGAAGCTTTTCTGTATACTGTTCACTCAACCTAGAGCACTCTTTTCCTTCCTACCTAAATCCTACTCAGCCTTTACAACTCAGTTCAGCAGTTGTCTTTTCCAGAAAGCTTTGCCTGATACTAGGCTCCTCCTATAATTACAAATCAGGGATTCCTTCTCTGTGCCCCTATATTAAGTGTTCCATAAAGAGTGATGATAATAGTATTTATAGTTGTTAATCTTAGGGAGGCTGGTGCTATTTAAAAGATGCTTTTTATAGTTAGAAAACGCTAAGTAAGCCTCTTCCACTGCAAAGGAGCTCTACTTGACTGACTTTGCAGGGAGGAACCAGTGAGATCAAAATTCCAATTAATGAAAAAAACAAAAACACAAACCTGTTCTCCTGATTCTACAAATCAGACCTAATCTTAGGCTGGGAATAAAAAAAA
>RJWJ010049327.1:0-10295 GCA_004363605.1 Indri indri | reverse complement strand
CACAGCAACCTCAAACTCCTGGGCTCAAGCAATCCTACTGTCTCAGCCTCCCGAGTAGCTGGGACTACAGGCATGCGCCACCATGCCCGGCTAATTTTTTTTTTCTATATATATTTTTAGCTGTCCAATTAATTTCTTTCTATTTTTGGTAGAGACGGGGTCTCGCTCTTGCTCAGGCTGGTCTCGAACTCCTGAGCTCAAACGATCCGCCCGCCTCGGCCTCCCAGAGTGCTAGGATTACAGGCGTGAGCCACCGCTCCCGGCCTATATTAACAGTTTCTTTAGCTCTGTGTATCTGATAATAACTGTACTGGTGGTGTGATCGTGCTATTCTGATGGTAATAGATAATCATACGTTGAATACCTTTTCATGCCAGGAACTGGAATAAATGATTTATGTACATTATCTCATTTAATCCTAAGAAACAAACCCCAAAACCTGTGACATAGGTATTCACGTTATTTTTACACCACGTGAGAAAACTGTGGGAAAGATTAAATAACGATGCAAGGATGATAACTACACAGCCAATAAGTGGTAGAGCTAAAATTGAAACCCAGGTGCTTAACCACTTCTTCATGCTAACCAAATTCAAGTTATTGTAAGTTTGACCAAATTGTGAAGGACGGCTGCAGTTAAGATGAGAAATCTGATTGTGGGTATTCCGAAGGAGGTGAGAATTGAGCATTGTTTTATATAATGTGCCTCAAGACAGTTGAAGGTACACTGTTTCCAAAAGACAGTATTTCCTAAATCGTGTTCCAAGGAGCACTAGTGCTCTCAGATGCTTCAATAAAAAAAGATTCTTGTGGCCAGAAATGCTCTTGGAATTCACTAAAGGCTCTAAAATGTTCTGCAATAAAGAAACTTCTTTAGCCCAACTTTTTTTGAACTCATAGCATTCCTAAACTTTTTTGACTACAGCCCACATTAAGAAATACATTTTACATGTAGGCTAGTACAAATACATGTATATACACCTGAAATAAAATACACGTGAGGCAATACTTACCTTTTCCATAAGCACTGTACTGTTATATTTTCTATTTTATTTTTTCTAGGCTAGCCTTTCATTTAAAAAAATTTTGTTCAAGACTCATTACATTGATTTGTTTTTTTTTTCTTTTTTGAGGCAGAGTCTTGCTCTGTTGCTGGAGCTAGAGTGCAGTGGTGTCATCATAGCTCACTGCAACCTCAAACTCCTGGGGTCAAGTGATCCTCATGCTTCAGCCTACCCAGTAGCTGAGCCTACAGGCACATGTCACCATGCCAAGCTAATTTTTCTATTTTTTGTAGGGACAGGGTATTGCCATGTTGCTCAGTCTCAAACTCCGGCCTCAAGTGATCCTCCTGCCTTGTCCTCTCAAAGTGCTGATATTACAGGCATGAACCATCGCACCCTGGTTCTTACATTGGTTTCTTGACTCATGAATGAATCAAAGCCTACAGTTTTACTACTATGGGATCCGATTTTTTGGTGAAGCACTTATTTATGGAGTACACCTTGGGAAATTGTGTAAGGGCTGTAGTTGAAGGAAGCGATTGTTGTATTGGTAACAAAGGTAGACAGATAATGTTCTTTTATCAGTCTTGGTTACAGTTGAATGAAACAGTATTTCTTACTGGGAAATTATTCTTTTTTTTTTTTTTCAAGACAGAGTCTCACTCTGTCACCTCAGGTAGAGTGCAGTAGCATCATCATAGCTCACTGCAACCTCAAACTCCTTGGCTCAAGTGATCCTCCTGCCTCAGCCTCCCAAGTAGCTGGGACTACAGGAGCGCGTGCCACAATACCCAGCTAATTTTTCTATTTTTGGTGGAGAAGGATCTTGCTCTTGCTCAGGCTGGTCTGTAACTCCTGAGCTCAAGCAATCCTCCCTCCCGCCTCAGCCTCCCAGAGTGCTAGGATTACAGGCATGGGCCACCATGCCCAGCAGAAATTATTCTTTGTAATCATTTCAGGCCACCAGTGAAGGAAGAACATATGATAATTTTGTAGATTAGAATCCTGAAGTATGTTCTTTGGAGTACGTATTCCCCAGAATATTAGTTTGCTTTATGAATTATGAAATAAAAAGTGTTTCGTGGTCAAGGTAAACTTGGGAAATATGGGTTAAACATGCTCTAACTATGCTAATGGGACTGTTAATTTCTAAGATGGGGAGTTAGTATGGAGCATTTCCCCAATTTATTTGACCATAGAACCATTTTTAGAGATATATCTTGTGGACCTTGTGCCCCTTAGAACACACTTTGGAAATGATCATGTAGATAGTTAAGGCAGAAATGTTTTTGTTGTAATGTACATTTAGGTGAAAATTCAGGTAAAAATTTTTATTGTAAATTATTTACATCATTTTCATAATTCATTTATTTGCTAATGTCAATAGGATAGAGAAATGCATCAGGGGCCAGTCAGCTTTCTTAATTTTCTTATGACCCATGGAAATTTTCTGTTAATAGTAAGAAAACCTGTATGAAATTATCTGGCGCTTGTTAATTTCATATAAAACTAAAGCTTATTTTAAATTTAAGTTTAACGAGCAATACATTTCTAGCTTTTTTTTTTAAGAATCACCTTTTATTAAGACATTTTGGGAATTCTTGTTTCGTATTTGGAAAAATTTGAAGTTTAGTTATAAGTCGTAAGTGTTTTATGGAGTCTTTAAAGGATTTTCCTATATTTTATTTGTAAGGTGGCCAAAATTAGTGTTTATGTAATTGATCCAAAGGTCTCTATTATGTTACCTTGGTGTATAGCCTGCTTGGTAGTTTATTTCATGTTAGGGTTTTATGGTGATACTTATGGAGAGACTTTCTAATACTCTCATTCTCTTCATGCATATCAGACAGCTCATGTTTAGTTTAAGTATTTCTAATTTCTAAAATTTATATATGAAATCCTGACTTCTCTTAAAACAAGGAGAAATTTGGTAATGATTTTTACTGTGAATAGAGAATATTTTACTCGTAATAGTGTATTTTCTTTTAAGAAACTCAAAGTGTTTCTCATAATTTTATATAATTTATAGTAATTTAATAAAACATTTATCAGTGTCCCTGGTGCTCCCGAGGTTTGTTTCCTACTTGGAGCTTAATAAACCTTCTTTAAACATGAAACAGTTAATGAAAAAATAACATCATTTGTGTCAATATTACAAATTGACAAAATAAAGTACAAAATATGTGAAATAGACAAGAGAATGGAGCAATATACACACTAAAGTGCTAATCGTATGATTTGGACAATAAGTATGGTTCAGAAAAGGAGAATTTGGCATGAGTAGAATTCACAAGAAAAGCTTCACAGAGGAGATGAAATTTTATCTGATTTTTAAATATGTTTAAACAGAGAATATGGGGCAAGGCATTCCATATAAGAGAACAGAATGTGTTAACATGTTAGTTCAAGCTCCTTGACATGGATTAAATCCCCCCTAAGACTTGTGTGCTTTTCAAGCCTCATCTTATCTTCTCCCAGACTTACATGTTAGACTCCAATCTCCTCATTTAAAGTGATATTTCCTCCATTTGTGACTTTGCTTATGCTGTTATGTTATGTCTTATGTTCTAAAATACCCTTATCTGATTTTTCATTTTACTAACATCTTAACATTTTAAGATTATAAGTCTCAGCCCAGAAGTCACCTTCCTCAGGAAGTCTGACTTCCTAAGCCATCCTGGATTTTTCTCATGCTGGATTAGAAGCTCCGTCTTTGTGCTACCATAATACTTTTCACAGAGCTCCACCATTGCATATGATCACATTGTAATTATTTTTGTAAATCTGTATCTCTCTATCAGAGTTCCTTGAAAACAGGGTGTATTTTTTTTTAAAATCATTGCATTTTGAATATAGAAGGGGCTCAATAAATATTTGTTGAATGAATAAATGAATTCTCTTTTTGTCTCCTTTTTTGCTTATGTTAATATTTTTAGCCTTTAAGGTTCTCCTTAGTTCTGGCATTCTGAAGTTTATTTAACAAGATCAGGTTTACACTTGGTTTTATAATCTATTCTTTTTTGGAACCTCAGCGGTCTTTGTATGTTGGCCCTTTTGCCTTATTCTTCATTGTACTTTCTAAGAAAGAAAAGAGTGTTATTCCATTGTTCCCCCCTAGGCTAAGCATTCATCTTCTATACAGTTCCTCTCTAGTCAACTCTCAGACCTCACTTCTTTTATTATCCTCTATTTTTCATATATAATCGCTCCGTCTTTTTGGCTTCTTTTACAAGATGTAAGATGTTTGAGTTTCTCTTGTATGCTCTGCATTTCCTTGATTGCTTATGACCTTAAACTACTATCTTATATCTTACTTTGCATCTCATATTTGGAAAACTGCTTATCAATGACCTCCTACTCTCCAAAAAAGTTTGTGTTAATGAAAAAAGTTAGTAACAACTAATCTTCTTATCCTTCACCCAAATTCAGTTTCCCCTTGCTCAGGGTCTCTATCCTCAAAATCCTTCTCTGTGAACTGTTTCTTGAATTCTTAGTAGCCTAAAATCTCTTCTCCATAGGTTAATTAAATCAGAATTTTATAGTGAGAATTATACTAGACACCATCTAATCTAATTTGCTATTGTACTTATAACTATTTTTGCAATGAGACAGTATATTTACAAATTAACAATAAAAAAATTAAACTTAGTTTAGCATCCTTATTTTATAGATAATGTGAATGAGGCTTGTACACTGTGACTTTGAACTCTTTGAACACTTACAGCACCTTTTTTTTGTTCATCTACTGTGTCTTTTATATCATGGCTGGTGTTACCATATCTGGGGTTATGCTTACTTGAATATGTGCTTTTTCCTCCTTTCTAGACTGTAAATACCTGGAAGGTAAAGACTATTAACTCAAATTTGTATCACTTGTAGTTTCTTAACCAGAAAGAGTTACTGAATTACGTCACTGTTATTCTTTATTGTGTCTATATAAGAAGCCTAATTTTAAAAATCCACATATGGACACATTTCCATTTCCTTCATTACATAATTATTTTTTTCTAGGTCTTTCTAGCTTTGCGATAGCTTTCTAAAAGTTTGTCTATCACACTTTGATTGCACACACTGCCTTCTTTGACTCTGGGTTTGCAAGTATCCTACTGCCTTTTCCAAAGGATATGAGTGGTCAATTAAGTGCAATATGCAGTGCAACAAATATTATTGATAATCGAATGCCTGCTTTTTAAAATTATTATATTTGGCAGGTGTAAGAATACAAAAGTAAGACTTGTAATTGGTCAAGGAATTTACAATATAGTGGCTAATGCAACCCTTACTGTTCAAGAAAGAATATGATGAGTGTAAATGTAATCATTTCCAGTTCGGCATTTGTGCTGTATGGGACATAAAAGACATTATAGTCCTTTACTTTTAGAGGGGGTACACATTAGGAGAGGTAATATTTATAATACTGTTAGATCACAAAGGGTCTTGATGGAGTTAAGAAAGTTCCCAATGAATCCTGTAGTAATCCAAGATTAGATAATTAGTGTTTTTATGTTTTTAGATCATATTTTTTCTTAATCATATTTTTCTTAATCTTTTTCACTCTACACATACACCAGCTTGTGTATAATTAAGGAAAATAATTTTGCACACAAAGATTCACTTTTTGTGACAAATGTCATTCATATTTTGCATTTAAATATTAAATAATTACTTATGAAGGAAATATGCTTATAAGACTGATTTGGCATGTGGTTCAAGTCATAAGAATATTCCTAAGAATAAAAGGCATTATGATTAAACCAACTTACATGATATTTAAGGAAAAAAACTTAGGAGTTATAGTTCTTTAACAAAAAATTGGGGGGAAAATGTTTTAGTTACTGAAAAATCAAATTGTTTTTTGTATTTATACAGCTGTTGTTGACAATTTTGCTTATATTCTTTGAATGTTTTAGCTAATGTCAAAGCCTACCGATTGTTATTATGTGAAATGATAGTGTGAAATTGATGCTGTTATAAGTATAACAATAAGGACGTGACTCATGTATTTTATGTACACATGCATTCAACTGTAGTGACAAATGGCTTCATGCTGTGTGATTAAATGCATATTAGCGTTTGCCCTAGGCATTTGATTATTACCATCTTTACTTCATTACATTACCACACTGTATGGCCATATAATTTATAAGATAATACACACATCACTTTGTTGCTGATAGGAATTATTCTGTTTTATGGATGGTGTCCTTTAATTTTGCCTTTCATGGATTATAAAATTGGTTAATATCTGCTGAAGTGAATCACTGGAGAAGCAAATAAAGATGTTGGCCTCAGGTCACAGTGTCATTTGTGATACTGGCAAAATCTTACAGGCTCATTTATCCCTGTACATGATTGATAACAGTATGGGTTAAATGGAGAAAGCTTTGCTTCCATTAAAGGATCATCATGAATGAAGACCTCCCACTTAAAAGTCAGGCATGATGAGAAGACAAGAGACTATCTACAGGTCAAATTAAATAACTTAAATAATTTAAGTAGGATGACAGTGTAATTTGTCCATTCTGTGTTATTACTCTGACCCCTATCAGGATTATAGGCTAACTTACTTTCTGCTGTAGAGTATTTAAGATGTAATTTTTAATAAATACCTTCAAAGGTATAAAAGCCTTTATACCTCTTAAATTGTGAAAAATATAGATTTTTGTTATGTACTTTTGAAAAAAATATTTTAAAACCTGCAATACCTGTAAAATATAAAATCAGTAATATGATGAATCCCAAGGTAATGTTGTAAGCACTTTATAATATTATATTTGCTTTATTTTAAAAAATATTTTTGTAATAAAATATTTGTTATAAATAACAAGTATCTATTATAGCTACAAATATTTATTACATATTGTAAATATTTATGAGTATTATCAATTACTATAAATAAATGAACTATTTACAAATGTTTATTAGTAACAATTTGAAGCTAAATGTTGAAAGTAAAGATAGCATTTTTAATGGCTACTTTCCTATATGGAACCATTGTTTGAGTTTATTCAAATTGTGGTTCAAAATAGGGGAAAGCATATGCAGTTTTCCAGATGCCTATAGTAAAGACATTATTGAAATGTGAGAATATTTTAATCTGTTAAAAGTAAAAAATGGATGAAGCTTCAAATTAAATATTATATGTCTTTTTTAGATGACCAGAATGTCATATTTTATACATATAAGCATTCTTATTTCTTCTTCATTGGCTTTGGAACCCCTACTATAAACCAGGACTTTACATACATTACCTTATTTAATCCTCACATTCTTTGAAATAACTATCATTATCCCTGGTATATAGATGAGGAAACTGAAATCTAGAGAGGTCACATAGCTAGTAAGAGGAGAGAGAATTTTAATCCATAGCTGTTGTGGATTCCGATATAGGAATCTACAAAAATACTTAGGTCTTTTTCAGAAGCACAGAACAAAAATCTACATTTTACCACACAACTTCAAAACTGCTGCACTTCTCACTTTGCCAAGCTGTCTGTAACAGCATTGTAAAACTTTTTTGACAGTGACCCACAGTAAGAAATGCATTTCACATTTTGATCTGGTATATGTACATGTATTTACATTTACATAAAATTAAAAGTTTTATAAAATTTATCATCTGTGAAGATTGCTGATCTATCTAATCTACTCTGTTCTGTTTCATCATATAAAATGATGAGCGCAACTAAACTGATTTTATATATTTTAGCCTAAGGATTCTGTACCGACTTGAAACATATACAATAAAGTTTCCCCCTCCATTGTAGAAATTAGTTATACTCTTCATAGAAAAAGAGAATGAAAGGGACAAAATCACTCATACTTTTTTATAAGCTTTGTTCAGAAATATAGGGATCTACCTGCCATTTCCTCCTCTCCAGAGCAATTACTTAAAACTATTTTAGCTGATTCTTTAGACATTTTCTTCCATATCTTTAAATATGCTTGTCATTGACTCTTCTTGATTTTCCAGTTTTACACATTATCTAATGACTTTCCATAACAGAAAATGAGGATTTAGTGTTCTTTAATCTTTTGCCCTAATCCTTCTCCCTTCACATACTATCTATCCTCAATAGTTATATCATTCTTTTGATTATATCAGTATTTAGAATTATATTATTATGACTACATAAATGCTATTCACAGCTGAACTGTTGTAATATACCATGATTATTTTTCCTCACCACTTCGGAATGTCTTATTTTTTCCTATTACTTTCTTTTTTTCTTTTTTGAGACAGAGTCTCACTCTGTTGCCCTGGCTAGAGTGAGTGCCGTGGCGTTAGCCTAGCTCACAGCAACCGCAAACTCCTGGGCTCAAGCAGTCCTACTGTCTCAGCCTCTCGAATAGCTGCGACTACAGGCATGCGCCACCATGCCCGGCTAATTTTTTCTACATATTTTTAGTTGTCTAGATAATTTCTTTCTAATTTTCTTTTAGTGGAGACGGGGTCTCGCTCTTGCTCAGGCTGGTCTCGAACTCCTGAGCTCAAACAATCCGCCCGCCTCGGCCTCCTATTGCTTTCTTTTTAACGTATTCATTATAATTCAACCTTAGACTTTTCTCAGTTACGTGATTTAAGTTAATTTAATTGTATTAAGGAAGTACCAGAGCCTAATAAACCACTGTAATCTGGAGTGGTTGCACTCTCTCTCTTTTCATATAAGTGTATCTTGGTATCCTCCTTCATCATGCCAGGGTTCCTTTCCTCCTCTCTTTCTCGTATAGAATTGCTGTAGACTGAATGTTTGTGTTCCCCCCCTGCCCCCAAATAACCTATGTTGAAACCTGATCTCCAGTGTGTTGGTATTTGGAGGTGGGGCCTTTGGAAGGTGATTAAGTCATGAGGGCAGAGCCCTCATAAATGGGGTTAGTGCCCTTATAAAAGAGACACCAGAGAGCTCCCTCACCCCTTCCACCATGTGAGGATACAATGAGAAGATGGCCATCTATGAACCAGGAAGTGGGACCTCAATAGACACTGAATCTGCCAGCACTTTGATCTAGGACTTCCCAGCCTCCAGAACTGAGAGAAATAAATTTCTGTTGTTTATAAGCCATTCAGTCTATGATATTTTGTTATAGTAGCCTGAAGAGACTGAGACAAGGATTCCGTTTCCTGGATCCCATGCCTTCCTCTTTCTTGGAGAAATCCTTAAGTTGCTTCCTGAGCACAGAAGGTAAATTGTTTTGGACACTGCTTTTCTGAAAATATCTTCTGTCTTCACACTTGACATGGCTAGTAAAATTCCAATCTGGTAATCATTTTACCTTAAAATTGAGAGTTTAGTTTCTTTATTCTAGCTTCTATTGTGGATATTGAAAATTCCAATGTAATTCTTGACCTTTGTATGAAAATATTTTTTTCCCTTCTGGAAACTTATAGGATCTTTCCATTTTCTCTAGTGTTCAGTTATTTCACTGTGATGTGTCTTGGTGCTGGCACTTGATGGGCTCTTTTAATATGCAATGTCATATTTTTTAGTACTAGGAAAATTTATTTTGAAAATTATTGATGATTTTTTTCTTCAATTTCTCTGTTCACTCTTTTTGGGACTTCTAGGGTTCAATTATTGGACCTTCTGGATTAATCCTCTAATTTTCTAATTTATTTCTTCCATTTTATATTTCTTTGGCTTTTTGCTCTTTTTTGCAAGATTTCTTTAACTTCGTCTTCTAACCCTTCTATTGAATTTTTCATTTCAATTATCTTAATTTTTTAAAAGAGCTGTTTCTTTCTGTGACTCTTCCTTTTATGGTGGCATCTTTTTTTCTATAGATGTAACATATACTCTTATCTCTTAAGAATATTAATGGTATTCTTAATATCATTATTATGATCTTAATCTTTGCTTCCTTTGAATTGCTTTTTAAGTTTTTCAATTTGTTTTGGTATTTGTCATTGAAATTAGACACTTTGCCTTAAAAATCTATTGGTGTTTAGCTTCATCTCTGTATTTAAGAATGTGGCACCAAAATGAATTGGAAGCTGTATATGCATGGATAGGGCTTATTGACTGTGGTCTTCATCTTAGGGTTATCTGACTAGAACATTTTGTGAGGAAATTCCTGATGTCATATTATTAATATTTATGTTTTTTTTCTTAGCCAGGTCAAATCTCCTAGAGACTACACTTCCAATCTGGTGCCTCAAGAGCTGCCTGGCTATCAGCAGCTGTGGGAGCCTTGTGGAGGAGGAAGGCTGGTGGGGCCGGGGTGTCTCAACATTTGGAATACAGATTTTTCTATATAGTAGCCACCCCCGCCCCCTCTCAGCTGTGCCTGTCA
>RJWJ010049326.1:0-10292 GCA_004363605.1 Indri indri | reverse complement strand
GCTGTCTCTGGCTCCTGATGAAACAAAACAGCCAAGTTCCTCACATGGATTCGGCCATGCACATCCTACTGTGACTCTGTGTGCTCCAGCCAGACAAGACTGCTCCCAGTCCATGGCTTCCCTCTCCCCTCCAGGCCTCTATGTGCCCTTGGCCTGGAATTCCCATCCCCACCCCTCCCACCATCCATGTACTTCACCTCGATAGCCTCCATCTGCTTATAAGACACCCCCTTTGGGATACTTTCCCTGGCCCCAAGGCACTGAGGGTGCCCCTATGTATGCCCACGTCACCCCTTACTCGTCGTTAAGCTTTCCGCTCTGGCTGGCAGTCAGCTATTTAACTCCTTTGTCTCCCTTCACCAACCAAGAGCTCCAGACTTTTCCACCTACATCTCCTGTGCTTAGCACAGAGCCTGGAACATGGTAGAAGCCCCTAAGTGTTAAATGATGAGAGCATCAAGTGCTCATTTACCCACTTTGATCACCTTCCCATGGAGACCACTCCACTAGCCTCTTCCATGTTTCCCGCTTTCATGTTATAATGAATATTTCATCATGAGGCATAGTGAGAAACAAAATGCTTAGTACTTTAAACAAAAAAGAGGCAATGTTTTCTTAGATGAGCCGGCTTTCTCACACTCAATAACCTAAACAAGGTAGATGTTCTGGGAAATACAGGGATATGGGGAGGGAAACCAACCCTTCCTGCATCCCAACTTGGGCCCTGAAGGGAGGATCTCCAAACATTCTCCCAGCATGGTTATGGGATAACATACATTCATCCCAAGTTCCTCTCGTAGCTTTATTTCTCATGCTCCTATAGATTGCAAGGCAGAGTGGATTCATTTTGAGACTTCAGCTTATATGCAGCATTCTGATGATTAAATCTATCATGAGAAACATCACTCATTGGCCTGCCTGGAGCTACTGTTGTGTGCTTAGCTTAACACGTATTTTCCAAGCATGAAAAAGAAGCGTTAATGTGTGGAGCCCCAGAAGAAATCTCTTATTTGGGACCTGTGTCAGCAAATTCCTCATAAACACCCCACCCCAAGGTAGACCTAACCTCTCTGAAGGGTCTCAGCTACTCTCCAGGGCCTAAGAGCATAGAGGAGCTCTGGGGCATCTCAGGGAGGGGTTCCCACTCAAGAAGGAGGCATTCTTCTTGTATGGAATAAGGCCAAAGGAAGAGTCCCAGTTTTATAGGACTGAAAGTGTGCCTTTTTTAAAAAAATAGAGCTGAAGTCTTGCTCTGTTGCCCAGGCTAGAACACAGTGGTGCGATCATAGTTCACAGCAGCCTCAAACTCCGGGCTCAAGGGATCCTCTGCCTCAGCCTCCCGAGCCGCTCAGACTCCAGGTGCACACCAAAACACCTGGCTAATGACTTTTTCTTTTTTGCTGAGCAGCATAGAGGTAATTACTGCTTCTGCAAAAGTCACATTGCTACTTCCAACACCCAAGTGAGAGTCTGGGTTGGGAAAGAGGATGGAGGGGAGATGAGACAGTGAGGCGATGAGGAGGCGTGTCTGATGTGCACACGTTCACTGTGGCTCTGCCAGTGCTTCTCATTCCTCGAGGCCAGTGGTTCTCAAACAGTAGTGACCTTGTCCCCAGGGAATATCTGACGAAGTCTGGAGTCACTTTTGGTTGTCACAACTTGGGGAATGCTACTGGCCTCTAGTGAGTCAAGTTCAGGTTATTTAAAAAGGCTTCAAAAGTAAAATCTAACTCAAGCTTGGGGGCTTAGAGGCTTCCTGGAGGAGGCATCTCTAAGATATAACATGAAACGCCAGTGAAAGTTAATCACACGAAGGCTATTGCAGCTCCTGGCTTCCTGGACACTTTCCCTTTTTTCCTTGATACTGACTTCAGTCCACCACAAATATGAATTCCCCAGATTTTTCTGGATGCCATGATTTAGATAAGTAGCCTCACCCTAGTCCTCGCCTCCAATATTCCCGGCTTTCTTCTCTTCCCCATTGCCCTGCCCTGCTTCTGAGGTCACCACTGGCTTCTGGTTGCACCCCTCTGCACACAACCTGGTCGAGCCCTCATCCTTACTCCACCACCTACCAGCTATTTCCCAATCTGCATCACTCCCTGCAAGAAAGTAGCCACCTCAAAGTGCCAAAGGACAGTCTTTCCAGAAATAAGTTAGAGTTAAATGCATTTATTGGTCTGCCCCGTACCTGGGAACCCTCAAAAGCACTGGTTCGCAAATGTGGCTTCACATGGGAATCGCATGAAGTTTTAAAACTTACTCATGTCCCCAGAGATTCTGACTGAATTGGCATGGGTGCAGCCTGAGCAGCAAGAATCTTAAAAATCTTCCCAGGTGATTCTAATACACAGCAAACTTTGAGGACCACAGAGTCCTGTCCCAGCACGCTGGGCCTGCAACACAGAAGCAGTGAGCTGATGCTGTCTGGCTCACACAAGCACCCAACACTGTCCTCCCTAACACGCCAGGTGCCTACGTTGTCCATCTGCTCCCACTAGCCCTGCCTTGCTCCAGGCAGAACTGTCCATTCACTGGACTCGGAACAACGTTATTAGTTCTTCCTCTCAACTCAAGGTCTGTTCAGTGTCCTCAATCACCTTCCCATCCACTCCATTCTACCCAAATGCAACCTTACTTCTGCTCTCCCCACAACAAAGGACTGTTTATCAGCTTATCTTGTTCTTCTGTGTATTAGTTTATTGCTTCTGTAGCAAATGACCACAAACTTTTTGGCTTAAAACAACACACAAATTTATTCTCAAATAGTTCTCTTACAGAACGTTGGAAATCTAAAATGGGTGTCACCGGGCTGCAATCAAGGTGTTGGCAAAGCCGTGCTCCTTCTAGAGGCTCTAGGGGAGCAGCCTTTCCCTGGCCTTTTCCAGCTTTTAGCCACTGCCTGCATTCCTTGGCTCGTGGCCCCTTCCCTCATCTTGAAAGCCAACAGCACAGCATCTTCTACTCTCTCTTTCCTTCTGACCTTAGCTTTCATTGTCACATCTCCTCCTCTAAGTCTGACAGTTCTGCTTCCTTCTTCTGAGGACCCTTGGGCCAACCCGGATAATCCAGAATAATCTCCCCACCTCAAGGTCCTTAACTTAGTCATATCTGTAAAACCTCTTTTGCCATGTAAGGTAACATATTCACAGGTTTTGGAAATTAGTATTTTGACATCTTTATTATTGGGGGGGGACATTATTTTACCTATCACACCCTGTAAAAACAGCTGTCAGCTTTGTAATCTGTCAGCCTAGAGGTTCTGAGATCTTTAGAAGAAGGGGACATTGTAATGTGGGACTTTTTGAACCTTAATTTCCAATAAAATGAGAAGGTTGGATTAGGCCAACATGGTAGGTGATGATAGTGGTGATAGTGGTGATTTTGTACCCTTCACCCCAGGGATACTTGATAGTGTCTGGAGACACATGTGATTGTCACAAGTGGTGGTGGTGGTAGGAGGTGCCACCAGCATCTAGTGGGTAGAGGCAGGGATGCTGTTGGGCATCTTCCAATGCATGGGACAGCCCCCACCACAAAGTAATAGTGCCAAGGCTGAGAAACACTGGATTAGACCATTCCCACTCAAAGTGTGGTCTGCTGACCAGCAGCCTTAGTTTAGCATGACCTAGAAGCATTTTAGAAATGCAGAATCTTGGGCTCCTGCCCAGAGCTATTAAGTCAGAAAATGCATTTTAGCAAGATTTCCAGGCAATTTGTATACATATTAAAGTTTAAAAAGCAATGGACCAGACCAGTGATTCTCAACCCGGGCTGTACATTAGATTCACCTGGGATGCTTTAAAAAATGACACTAATGCTTGAGTCCTACCACAGACCAATTAAATCAGAACCTCTGGATGTTGTAACCAGGCATCAATATTTGTTAAAAGCACTCCAGATGATTCTACCACACAGCCAGCACAGGGAATCTCTGCCCTGTGATCTCATGTGGTTGGTGGACAGTCATATCAGCATCACCTGGGAACTTTTTAAAAGTGCAGACCAATCTCAGGCCATACCCCAGACCTCTTGAATCAGAATCTGCATTTAACAAGATCCCCAGGTGATTCCTTTTCACATTGAAGTTTGAGAAGCACTGCTGCTGAAAGTTTCCTTCCTGCTCTAAAAATCCCATTTATTTTCAAACTGTAATACATGTTTTGCTGAGGCCATTCACTGTATCCCTCCATGGAGGAAACTATTCAAAATCTTGTTTAAACAATGCTCTTCTGTTCCCAAATACTGCATATGGCATGACTATATTTCACGGTGCTGTTCGTAGGTAAACCATCACACTAAGCAACTCATAGCTTGTCAGCCTCCAGGAACAAGGCTTCCCAAACAAAGCAGTGTGTGGAAAAGCACTCTCCCCTGAGAGGCAGGGGTGCGGTTAGCAGAGAGAAACTTGGCAGAGACTTGCTTGGGAAAGTGGGGTCTCTAACAGAGACACACCCAGGTCGTGCCAAAGAGAGGGGAGAAGTGAGTTACAGAACAAAGGCGGGGGGAGGACTGAGGTAACCCATAATTGCAGGAAGCAGTTGCCCTCCCCAGGGGTAGGGGGGCAGAGGGAAGAGGCAATCAGGATCTAGAAGCTTAGAAGGGAGGCCCTTGTGAGCTGTGGCCCAGGCTGGGGCTGCCTGTCGGTGCTGGTGACTGGTTGCAGAGAATGAAAGGCTGAGTGAGAATGAAAGGCTGAGTGAGAATGAAAGTTTGCAGAGCCGGGAGTGGAGGTCCAGTTTCCAGTAATCAGTGCAGCCCTTGGCAGTCAAGTCTCAAAGTGAGTTATGAGCAAACAAACTTTATGCTTTCATCTCAACAGAGTAAAAATAAAAATAATAGAGCAAGCAGGGGAAGAGGAGGAGCAAACCATTCTATCTTCTGGAAAATAAAAAGAGAGAGGGAGAAGATTTTTTTAAAGTAGCTAGTTTAATCTTTGAGGTAGGAATTGCTATATCTATTTTATACAGAAGACACAAAATGTTGGATGTAATCTCAACTATTGATATAGAGGATAAAAATTGAGGCTTTAGGAGATTAAACTATTGCTCAGGGATACAGACCTAGATGTAAACTGACAAATTTAAACACAGTTTTCTCTAATTTCTGTTCAACCCCCATTGTAAGTTGAATTGCACCCTGCCCCCATATTCCTATGTTGAAATCCTAACCCCCGGTGCCTAAGAATGTGACCTTATTTGGAGTTAGGGTCTTTACAGAGGTAATCGAGTTGAAGTGAGGTCTTTAGGGTGAGCAGTAATCCAATATGACTGGTGTCCTTATGAAAAGAGGAAATTTGAAATTTTTTTTGGTAGATACAGGGTCTCACTATGTTGCCCAGGTTGGTCTTGAACTCCTGGGCTCAAGCAATCTTCCTGCCTCAGCATCCCAAAGTGCTGGGATTACAGGTGTGAGCCACCACACCGGCAAAAGGGGAAATTTGGAGACAGACAGGTATAAAGGAAAGAGTGAGAAGAGACAAGGGGAGAGGACAGCCATTTACAAGGCAGAGATAGAGGCCTGCAACAGACCCCTCCCTCACAGCCCTCAGAAGGAACCTGCTGACACCCTGATTTCAGACTTAGCCTCCGGAACTGAGACAATACACTTCTACTGTTTAAGCCACCAGTTTGTGACACTTTGTTACAGCAGCACTAGCAAACTCAGGGGCTCTATGACAAGGGTTTAGTCAAGAAAACAAAGGCCGTACCAGTTATTTTTTTCAGAAAGAATTTAACTTTAGAAATTGGTTAAACAGGTGTTGGAGGACTATCCAGGTAAAGGGGGGAGGACTGAGGTAACCCACAACTGCAGGAAGCAGCTGCCCTCTCCAGGGCTAGGGGGGTGGAGGAAAGAGGCAGGGTGATCAGGATCTAGAAGCTTAGAAGGGAGGCCCTGCCATGCTGTGGCCCAGGCCAGGGCTGCCTGTCAGTGCCAGGCACTCTGAGCTCAGAGGGATCCACCAGGCTGGAGCTCAGGCCTCTGAAGAGAGGGGCCAGCTGGCTGGCACTGGTGTCTCCAAGGGGACACTACAAGGTTAGCTCAGAAGTGTGGGAGAAATGGACAGCAGAACCGGTTATCATCACCAGAGTGGAGAACTTTTCCTAGGCCACACGGACAGGATCAGAAAGCAAAACAGTCCCAACAATCACCGGCAGCCTTCCAGTCCCCTCCTCGTCCGCTATTGTGAGAGAGAAGCAGGGAGCCAGCTGGCCTCGGAGAAGTGTGGTTTGGTGGCATCTCCCTCACTGTAAAGGCCTCAGTGGTCTTCCTTCAAAAGGACCCTGCAGGGTAGCCCTTCCTTGACCCCCTGCCAGTTGTCCTGCAATTGGAGAAAACTTACTTGCACCATCTGGTAAACCACCACTTTTTGAAATTTCCTGAAATACCTTTGCCATCACATTCCTCCTCCCCTCAGAATCCTTGAGTAACTCCCAGCTGTCTCTATGTCCCCGTTTCCTCTCAACCTTGGCCAGGTCCTCAGTCCTGAGCAGCGATGTTTTCACTGGTCCCTGTTGAATGCTCTTTCTCATTCTCCATGCTGGCAGCTCCACACACACTCCTTAAGCCCTTTCTCCAGCCTATCCCTCTCAATCTCAGCAGTTGAGATCATTTTTCCCAAAGAAAATAGGCTATCAGACAGGAACTCCTCAGGTTCTCCCTGCCTTCCTCTGAAGTTACCTGTCGTGTTGCTAACTTTCCTCCTTCCTGCCTGTCCCCGAGGAAGAGCTTGCAGTCCTCCTGTCCCAGGCTAAGCCCTCGCCTGTGTGTGCCTCAAGCCTGGTCCCTCCTGCCTCCTCCCAGGCCTTGCCCTCTTGTCTCTATTTTTAAGCTCACCCTCCCCAGGAGCTACTTCCTCGCCACCTATAAATACACCCACACCTTTCCCCATCCTAAAAAAGGCTTCCCCACATCCAGCCCCCTTTTCATACTCTCATCCACACACAGCTTCACCCCCTCACTTTCCAGCTACTCCTCCACCATGCCGTCTGGCATCTGTCACTGTCACTCAGGGTCACTCACCAATGACCAAATGGCCAAATTCAGCATGCACTTCTCTTACCTGACTTCATGGTAGATTCTATGATTTTTTTTCTTTGTTTAAGAGTAATACACATTCATTATTCATTATAGACATTTTGGAAAATACAGAAAAGAAAATAATATAATAAAAAAAAATCATTGTGTGGGGCTCTGAAGCCATGGGGCATCTATGGGAGAACTGGGGTCCTTGGAGTGAAAAACTAAAAAAGGACAATAGAAATTGAAAACAGTTCAAAGGACACAGAATGTTGACACTGTATTCTCAACTATTGACCATCTTTGGAGAATAGTTCTGGATAAGCCGGCATTTGGAATGCCTAATGCTTATCCCTGTAACCACCACGATACTTGACTCTCATCACATAAAGCTAAAAATCTATTTTAAAAATAATATACTTCCCTGCCTTCTTTAAAAGAGGATATCAAACACAATATAACCTTTTACAGATGGCTTAAGGTTATAATACAGTATAGTAGACATAATAACAGAACTGTATGTGTTACCTGTTTTGTGCCAGGCCTGCACTAGGTATTTTACATATGTCATCTGAATGTAACCTCACATAATTTGCACAGCTCATCTGTATTTTGTAAACGAGCAAACAGAGGCTCAGAGAAGATAAGACATTTACAAACTACAGCCCATCTAATGCAAGGCGTAGATTTGAACCTGAAGCCTTATGTTCTTTCTACTCTACCAAGCTGCCTGCCCAGGGGCAAGGGTACTGGGTTCAATTTTGTGTCTTCCTAGAGACCTTGGAAAAACAACTGGACTGCTCTGTGACTAAATTACAAAGCCTTGGGTCAGCTTTTACAGCAGATAACAAAGAAGTCAGTTCTTAGCACTTGGGTTTCAAAATAGTCCTTGTGTTAGTGTGCTAGGGCTGCCATAACGAAGTATCACAGACTGGGTGGCTTAAATAACAGAAATCTACTTTCCCACCATTCTGGAGGCTGAAAGTCCAAAAGCAAGGGTGTTGGCAGACTTAGTTTCTTCTGAGGCCTCTCTTTTTGGCTTGCAAATGGCCTTTTTTTCTGTGGACACACATTCCTGCTGTCTTTTTGTGTGTCCAAATTTCCTCTACAAATAGCACACAAGTTAAATTGGGTTAGAGTCCCCTAATGGCCTCATTTTAACTTAATCACCTCTTTAAAGGCCCTATCTCCAAACAGAGTCACATTCTAAGGTACTGGGGGAGAGGGAGGTATGAGTTTGGGGGACACAATTCAATTACAACCTATGCCAAAAAAGGGGAGGAATTTGGGATCCAAAAGCTTAGCTCTTAGCTATCAAAAGCTAATGCCCAAAAAGACTCAGGGCATAAAGTCATGTCATACTATTATTATTATGTCATATTATTAAATTACAAATCCCGTATTTCATAATCATATTAGATTCCTTTGCATTCCCACTGAGGCTTAAGACACTATGATTAATTACAGTACTAGATACAGGAACAAATGAGAAATTTGAGACACATTATATTTACAGTAAAGTCCCATGACAACACTGATTTTTTAAATGTTTGCACCTGATTTTTGTTGCACTTCTGACTCCTCAGTGGCTCTCACGCTTTCATCAGTTTTTCTTACTGTTCGCAATATACAATCAGTTCCTTCTCCTACTTACCAGCCCCACCCTAGCCCAGAAACTTGATAACTGAGGTGTTCAAATATGTAAATAAAAATAAATAGGCTTTATTTGAAGGTTTAAGGGTCTTGCCTATGAACGAACTCTTTGGTGTATGGCTTCTGTGAAACCTGTTTTCGTGACGTGGAAACTTTGCTTGCTACGTCCCAACCCCAACTGCGTTTGGATGGTTGAAGTTGCCTCATCCAATCCAAGTTTCCGGCAGAGATGTCACCATCTCATGGAATCTTGGCAAGGGAAAATCTCTTACATCACCATAGAGAAAAACCTCGACATTGGCAAAGGAAACTCTAGGACCTGTTTTGAATCCTCAAATTCATGAATACCACATTGGCACGTAGAGTGGGATAATATAACCCTATGTGTTCTCCCCTTGTTCACGCCTACACCCCACACTTCTTTGTATCCCTCGATCAGTCTCCATTTGACCCAGACCTGAGAGTAGGTTTGCTACAACAAAATGCAGATTACGAAGAAGCTAGCTTTTTGCTTTGGGGTTTCAAAATAGACTTTGTAAGCAAAAAGGGGATTCAGATCTGTCAATGGAAAAGAAGCCAAACTCTGTAAAATAATTTAAAGAGGTTTTATTCTGAGCCAAATTTGAGGACGATGGCCCAGAGCCACATCCAAGAACCCTTGAACTAGTGGACTTGCTGTGGTTTGGTTCCAGTTTGGTTTCATACACTTCAGGGAGACAGGAATTACATGTAATGTCATAAATCAATACATGGAAGGTGTACATTGGCTTAGCTTGAAAAGGTGGAACATCTCAAAGCAGGAGCTTACAGGCATAGGTGAGTGTAAAGACTCTTTGATTTATGATTGGTTAAATAAAGGAAGCTTTGTCTAAAGGCTTGGAATGGGTCTCATCTCCTCTTCCTCGCCCGGTCTCGTCCGGTCTGGTCTCCTCTACCTCGTCCAGTCTCGTCTAGTCTGGTCTCTTCCTCATCTGGCCTCTTCCTCGTCCGGTCTGGTCTCTTCTTCTGGTCTCCTCTTCCTCATCCGGTCTCCTCTGGTCTGGTCTCCTCTTCCTCATCTGGTCTGGTCTCTTCTTCCTCGTCCGGTCTCCTCTGGTCTGGTCTCTTCCTCATCTGGCCTCTTCCTCATTGGGTCTGTTCTCCTCTTCCTGTCTCCTCTGGTCTCCTCTTTGTCATCTGGTCTCATCTCATCTCCTCTTCCTCCCCTCACTCTGCCTTTCCTTAGGGGCTTGCTCTGTTGCCTGGGCTGGAAGTACAGTGGTGTCACCACAGCTCCGTAGCTCACTGCAACTTCGCACTCCTGGGCTCAAGCGATCCTCCTGCCTCAGCTTCCTGAGTAGCTGGGACTACAGGCCTGTGCCATGATGCCCAGATGATTATTTTTAGTAGGGACAGGATCTCACTTTTGCTCAAGCTGGCCTAGAACTCCTGACCTCAGGCAATCCTCCTGCCTCAGCTTCCCGAAGTGCTAGGATTACAGGTACAAGCCACCCTGCTCGGCTGAATTTCCTTTTTAAATAAAGGAAAGTTTGCCACTGCTGAGCCTTGAAAAAAATAAATAAACAAAGGCTTGGAATGTTTTAAGTTAAGATAAGGAAGTCTGTTAATCAGAGACAAGC
>RJWJ010049325.1:0-10282 GCA_004363605.1 Indri indri | reverse complement strand
TGTCTCTTGCACTGCAGGTCTCTGAGTTGAATACATCTTTCCCTTGTTGCTGTTCTCTGCTCATCCCAGCTTGCTAATAATTTTAGACCCAATACTTTTCATTTCATTGGTATTAAGGGACTCCTCATTCTTCTCTTCCCCAAGTCTACCTCTCTTTATTCAACGTGTTCTGCCCATCCTCGTGACTCAGCATTCCATTTAAGTATCTGCATTTGTTTTTTCTCGTCCAAGTTTCCACCACTGGTAAAAGAAGCTCTTTACCTCCTAGAGCATTGAAGCCCTTGACTAAGGAAACATGTTCTCAAAATGCATAAAATTATTTGATTAAACTCTCAGAAACATAGCATCGATATTAAGACTTGTATATCCTCAATTTTTTCTAAATTATTAGAAATTTATTAGTCAATAGGTTTTCAATTGTTGTGGATATACTTACACACAAGCTACCTCTATCTCCACCTCCAAATACATACACACAGTCATGCATTGCTTAACGATGAGGATACATTTTGAGAAATGCATCTTTAGGGAATTTCTTCATTGTGCAAACATCAATGAGTGTATTTAAACAAACCTAGATGGTATAGCCCACTACAAACCTAGGCTATGTGGTACGGCCTATTGCTCCTAGGCTACAAACCTGTACAGCATGTTACTGCACTAAACGCTGTAGGTGATTGTAACACAATGGTAAGTATTTGTGTAGCTAAGCATATCTAAACATAGAAAAGGTACAGTAGAAATACAGTATAAAAGATAAAAATGGTACATATTTTATCTACATAGGGCACTTACCATGAGTGGAGCTTGCAGGACTGGAACTGGCTCAGGGTGAGTCAGCGAATGGGTGTGAGTGTGGGAGCCTTGCACATAGTCATGTACGCTACTATAGATGTTACAAGCACCGTACACTTGGGCTACAGTAAATTTATTTAAATTTTTTTCTTTCTTGATAATAAATTAACCTTAGCTTACTGTAACATTTTTACTTTATAAACTTTTTAATTTTTTTAACTTTTTGACTCTTGTGTAATAACACTTAGCTTAAAACAAACCCAATGTACAGCTGTGCAAAAATATTTTCTTTATATCCTTATTCTATAAGATTTTTTCTATTTTAACTTTTTTTTTAACTTCTTAAATTTTGTTAAAATTAAGACACAAAGACACACATTAGCCTAGGCCTACACAAAATCAGGATCACCAAGAGTCACTAGGCAATGGGGATTTTTCAGCTCCATTATAATCTTGTGGAACCACCATCATATATAGGGTCCATCATTGACCAAAATGTCATTACATGGCACATGACTGTTTTATATATGTGTGATATATATATATATACACACACACACACATATATATATATAATACACAAATATGTATGCATTATAGGTAACAATTTTATTGCAAAATAACTCACATATCATAAAACCATAAAATTTATCCTTTTAAAGTGTACAATTCAGTGGTTTTCATGGAATTGTGCAACTATCACCACTAATATCAGAATATTTTCATTACCCCAGAAAAGAAACTCCATACCCATTAGCAGTCACTTCCTCCTCCAAACCCTGGTAAACATTAATTTACTTTCTACTTTAATTCTGCTTTCTACTTAATTCTACTTTCAGTAGATTTCTATATTCTGGATATTTCATATAAATGGAATCATACAACATGTGGTCTTTTGTGACTATCTTTTGTCACTTAACACACATAATGTTTTCAATGTTCATCCATGTTGTAGCATGTATCAGAACTTTATTCTTTTTATTGCCAAATAATATTCCACTGTGTGGATATACTGCATTTTGTTTATCCATGCAATTAATGGGCATTCGTGCTGTTTCTGCTTTTTGGTTATTATGAATAATGCTGCCATCTATGTGCAGGTTTTATGTAGACATGTATTTTTAGTTCTTTTGGGTATATACCTAGGAGTGGAATTGGTGGTAACAGAGTAACTTCACTTTTAACCTTTGAGGAATTTCCAAACTGTTTTCCAAAGTGGCTGCACCACTTTACATCCCTACTGCCAGTGGATGGAGGATTCCAATTTCTCCACGTCCTGCTGATACTTATTATTGGTCCTTTCCATGCTAGCCATTCTAGTGAGTGTGAAATGGCTTCTCGTTTTTGTTTTGATTTGCATTTCCCTAATAATTAGTGATGTTGAGCATCTTTTCATTTGTTTATTGGCCATTTTATATCTCTTTGAAGAAATATTTATTTAAATATTTTGCCCATTTTAAAATTGAATTTTTTATTAATATTTATTATGAAGTTGTAAAAGTCCTTTATATATTCTGGATATACATTCCTTATCAGATATATGATTTGCAAGTATTTTCTCCCATCCTGTGAGTTATCTTTTCACTTTCTGGATAATGTCCTTTGAAGTGTTAATATAAGTTTTTCATTTGCCGAAGCCTAATTTATCTATTTTTCTTGTGTTTCTCATGTTTTTAGTGCTATACCTAATAAACAGTTACCAAACCCAAGGTCATGAAGATTTATTCCCGTGTTTTCATCCAAGAGTTTTATAGTTTCTCTAACATTTAGCTCAATGGTCCATTTAAAGTTAATTATTATAAATGATGTGAGGTGGGGTGTTCATATAGATATACAGTTATCCCAGCAAAGTTCGTTGAAAAGAATATTCTTTCTCCCATTGAATTGTCTTGGCACCCTTGTTAAAAATCGATTGACCATACATGTAATGGTTTATTTCCACATTCTACTTTGATTCCATTGATCTATATGTCTGTCCTTACATCAGTGCCGCACTGTCTTGATTATTATAGCTTTATAGTAAGTTTTGAAATTGGAAAGTGTGAGTCTTCCAACTTTTTTCCTGTTTTCCAGATTGTTTTTTATATTCTGGTTTCCTGGCATATTCATATAAATTTTAGGATCAGATTATCAATTTCTGGGGAATAAAGACCATCTGGGACTTTAATCAGGGTTGTGTAGAATCTGCAGATCAATTTGGGGAGTATTATCATCTTAACAATACTGTTTTGCAATCCATGAACATAGACTCTATTTCCATTTATTTAGGCCTTCTTTAATTTATTTCAACAACATCTTGTAGTTTTAAGTATATAAGTGTTCTGCTTTTTTGTTAAAATTATTCCTAAATATTTTATACTCTCTGATGTTACTACAAATGAAATTTTTTAAATTTCCTTTTTTAATGATGCATTCCTACTGTGCAGAAATACAATTGATTTTTATACATTCATCTCATATCCTGAAACCATTATTAGTTCTAATAGTTTTGTGTATGTGGATTACTCAGGATTTTCTACATAGAAGATTATGTCATCTGCAAATACAGTTTTATTTCTTCCTTCCCACACTGGATGCCATTTAGTTGATTTTCTTGCTTAATTCCACTGGCTTGAACCTTCAGCACAATGTTCAATAGATGTCATAGGAGCAAACTTCTTTACCTTTTTTCTAATCTCAGTGGGAAGCATCTAGAATTTCACTATTAAGTGCGATGTCAGGTATGGGTTTTTCTTAATGTCCTGTATCAGGTTAAGAAAGTTCCTTTCCATTCCTAGTTTGTTCACTGTTTATCATGACAAACTGTAGGATTTTGTTAAATGCTTTTTCTTTGTTAAATGCTATTAATATCACTATGATTTTCTTCTCTATTCTATTAACATTGTCTATTACTTCGACTGTTTTTTTTTTTTTTTTATGTTAAATCAACCTTGCATTCCTGGGATAAATCCCAATTTCTCATGTTGTATCATCTTTTTTATATGCGTCTGGATTTGGTTTGCTGGTATTTTGTGGAATATTTTTTCATCTACATTCATAAAGATTAATCTATAGCCTTCTTTTCTTATGATGTCTTTTTCTGATTTGTGTATTAAGTTATACCAGCTTCATAGAACAAGTTTGGAAGTTTTCCATCCTCTTCTATTTTTTGGAAGAGTTTGTGAAGGATTTGTATTAATTCTTATTCAAACATTTGGCAGAATTTGCCGATGAAGCCATCTTCAGAACGTCTTCTATTAAAGTAAAAATAGTTCCCATATTTGAAGTTACACATTGTAGAAATTCTAAGCTAATTTTAAAAGATCGATAAATAAATGCTCAGACACATTTACAACTTTATTAAGTCACCGTCTGCCTTTCACCTCTTAGTATCAGCATTTGTAAGACATAACTGAACAGCTGTGATTTTAAATTGGCAACTCATACTATGTTATTGACTGGAGTTAGTGAAAACCCCACTCAGCTAAAAGAAAGGAAGGAGGAAAGGAAAGGGGAAGTGGGGTGGGAAAGAAAGGGGAGAAAGGAGAGAGGAGGGAAGGAGGCAATAAGAAAAGAAAGAAAGACTTGACTTGTTATAGGCCACACAGTTGATGAGTGCCTGGCTATAAATCAGATCCCAGCAGACTCATGCTTCTTTCACTCTGGGATGATGTCAACACAATGTCAGTCCCTGAGCAAATCTATGGCTAATATAGACCACCAGATACTGCTCTTCACACTTGGGAATAAAGCCCATTGGCTAAAAGAGGGTCTTAGATCTGATGCTGCCCTATTTATCAGACCATGTGGGTGCCCCCTCCCAAATTGTTGAGCAGTGTGACAAAGTGGAAAGAACTCTGGGGTGAGAAGATCTAAGAGCTGGTCAAGGCTCTTTCTCACAAGCTGAGAGACCATTTCATGCCACTTTCCTTTTCTGGGTCTCAGTTTTCTCCTCTTTAACATGAGCAGGTTGAGCCAGTCTGGATCTAAAGTGGTTTCCATGATGCTGCCTTTTGGGATGGCAGAAATAATTCTCAGGAAGAAGTTTGTTCCATGGTTATAAGAACTCTGGGAGCCAAAGATACCTGAATTCAAATTCGAGCTCCATCTTGTACTGGTTGTGCCACCGTGGGAAGTCCGTTATACTCGCTGAGCTTTGGTTTTCTCATAGGCAAAATAAGAAGAGTTACAAAGTTCCTTTGCAGGGTTTTTACATGGATTCGATGAGGTAATTTGTTGTGCCTGGTAGAAAGTAGGCACTCGAAAAACGTTAGCTGATGTTAGGTGCCAGGACCTTCACTGAAGTCACGTAAAGAAACAAGGTGATGCCTGCGTTTGAAGAGCTCCCACTCCAGCAAAAGGCAGAAATGGACACAGCAAAGTTTCAAAACAGCACAATGTGTTCCATGACAAGGTCTGTAGGGGAAAGACGCTGTGGGAACATGGAAGCTAGATCTAGGGAGAGTCAGGGAAGATGTCAGAGAAGATAACATCCAGGTAGGCCTTGGGAGATCAGTAGGAAAAAGCCCATGGGAAGGAAGGAACGGAAGAACACCCCCACTGGAAAGCACTCCTCTGCAAAGCCACAGAGGCACAGAATAGCAGGGGGTGGTTAAGGAAGCAAAGCGCGCAGTGTGGTTCCAGTTTTACATCTAAAGAGAAGGACGGCGAGAGAGGACGATGGAGGGAGAAGCATGAGCCGACATGTAGCGGGTCTTGTCAAAAGGCAGAATTTAATCCTGTTTATAATAAATACAATTGCACCAAGGGTTATTTCTTAGCTTTGACTAATGTGTCATGGTGGTTATGTGTGATGTTGTCATTCAGGGTCTACAAGAACACCCTGTACCACCCTTGTAACTCTAATCTAAAATTATTTCAAAATAAAAAGTTCAACATAAAACAAAAGAATTGAATTAACAAAAATAAGTGAGGAGGGAAGGAGAGGTGAGAAAAAGTACAAGCATCATAATATCCTGACTTTTGATGGCAAAAAAGGTGACAGATGCGGGCAAGCCTTGGGATGGGCTCAAAAATGGGAACGTCTGGAACTAGACTACCCCCGTCCTTCCCCCACAGCCCCTTGTCCCCAGCAGCCCTGATTTGTCTTCTCCCTCCCAGCTCTCTGTGCGCACTCGGCAGTCTGGCTGTCCACAAAGTCTCCCCCACACTCGGCACTCAGCACCCAGACTGTCTGAGCCCACTGCAGTTTCCAAGGTGAGCACAGCTGGGTCTTGTGTCCCCTCCCACCTGCTGTGTGGGCGACACAGCCAAGGGCCTTCAGCGCGGCCTGAAGAGGTGGGCGAGAGGACCGGCAAATGGGTCATCAGGTCATTAACGTTCACGTTGGGGAGATGGACAAAAAAATACAAATACTGTCGAAGAATAAATATGTTTGTAGCAAGCACCTTAGTGTTGCCTCAATTAAGCAAAGCTGTTTTGTTTTAAAAAAAAAAAACTGTTTTAAACATACACACCCATTACTGCTCAAGTCAAAGACCAACAGCTGCCACAGCTCCCTGCCCGGGTCACAGCAGACGCCGTGAAGGGCCCCACCAGCCCCTCCTTTCCAGCCACCAGACCCCCCTGGGTGGCCTCCTCCTTCCTCTGTTTCCTTTCCAGTCTTATTGTGATATAAATTCTGTTCCTTGCTGTACTCAGGTCTGCCCTTTTGAGTCTTAAAAGCCTGTTTGGGGAATCAAATAACTGAAACTTGACTTTTTCTGCTGTTTTTCTTCCTACTTGTCTCACTTACCTGAAGACCATGTGAGCATCTTGATAGACCGGAAGTAGAGATCAGCGGACATGTACAGGGAAGTGCCGGGGGGACGCGTTAGGAGTAATATTTTGAATTATATTGTACACGCCAAATGTGTACCTGAAAACAAAACGTTTAACGTGAGAAAAGCCTGCAATGGACCTGCATGTTCTAAGGGTGTTTAGGGGTGGTTCCATCTTGGAGAGGCAAAATAAATGCATTTTGTAACCCCCTGTTACTGCTCTCAAAAGATCATGTCTCTGCCTCTGTTCCTTAATTTTTTCTTTTCCTTTTCAACCACATCACTGGTTCAGGCCCAGTGAGTGTCTGATTCCAGGAAGAGATTTATTACTTTTGGCACATCTAGCAGTTTCCATCTTTGACTGTATTGTTTTAAATTTATGAAACCTACGCTTTGTATCTGCACTTTCATTTTTTCCCTCATTTATTTTTTTTATTTCTGCTTATTATGGGGGTACAAATGTTTAGGTTACATTGCCCTTGCCCCCACCCAGTCAGAGCTTCAAGCGTGTCCATCCCCCAGATGGTACACATCGGACTCATTATGTATGCATATTCCCATCCCTCCTTCCCCCTCCCACCTGCCCGACACAACAGGGACAAAATGCCACCAAATGTGTCAGCGGTTGCACAAGGTGCACTGCACAAGACGGTATGCTGTAGGCCACTGGCAGTGCCATCAGCACCATTCATCAGCTCACAGGCAGATGTGCACTCCGTTCAATGATGCAAAGTTTTCTTCCCTTTCTTAAGTACTGTACTAGATAAGTTTCATTTTATAAAAGGTTTATGCACTCATTGTAAAAAGTTGCACAATGGAGTTGCAGGAAGAAAAAGTTAAGTCTCCTGCTCTCTCCCACATCCCTTCACCCCAGTGCCATACCTGGAGATATTCATTGCTGCCCAGCCAGGTTCATTTGCCCGCTGCACAGAGAACAGCCAATATACTGAGACTGTCAGGGTTGCAATGGAGAAAGAGTTTCATAATTCCTCATAGCACTAAGCAGGGAGACGGGAGAAAGTTTCTCAAATCTGCCTCCCTGAGAATTTGGGAGACAGGATTTTTAAGGATAGTTTGGCAGGCAGGGGATTAGGCCATTAGGTTTGTTAATTGGGGCAAAATTATAGGGGTGTAGAAATTATCTTCTTGTATTGCTCCAGTCCCTGGGGTCATAATTCCAGTTGAGTTGGTTTCTTGGTATGGGCCGCTAGACCTCTGCATAGAAATCTAATTAATTTTACCTTATGCACAATATTTCACCTTATGGATGTATCATAATTTATTTATCCATTCCTCAAGATGAACCTTCAGATTAGTTCTATTTTTGACATCACCATAAATTTTCTCACATATTTACATAAATTTTTAAATGGCCCTATTATTTCTGTAAGAAAGGTAGCCAAAAGTGATTTTACTAAGTCAAAGGATTTACATATTATTTACATTATTAGGTATCCCATATTAGTTTCCCAAAGGTTATAGAAATTCACACTCCCACGACCAATGTTTCAAAGTGCTTATTTCTCACTGTCAGGGGGTGTTGTTATTGCAGGGGCAAAGAGAATTTCCCTCCCTCTCTAGAGGTTAGAGTCTGCTATAATGAACTGGCAATACACAGATTAACAGGAGAAAAGGCGTACAAATTTATTAATGTGCATAAACACAGAAGCCATACGAAATATGAGACTCAAAGAATGGCCAGATGGTTGAATACCCTCTTCGTAGGGGAGAGGGACATGGGTGAGGTAGGCCATGGTGAAGGGAGTAAATGACTTTCAGGGGACAGGAATGTGTCCCAAGAGCAGACGGATAGTTTACAAGTGATTCTCTTGGCAAATTGATTGGGCTGGCAAGTTATGGCTTATGGGAAGGTGAGGGGTGGCCCCACACTGTGACAAAAGCGGTTTTAGTACACAGATAAAAGTCTCCTAGGCAACCTTGGAACTGCCCTCAAAAAAAGAGATGAAAAGTCTTCCTGGGCATGGTGAAGATGTGCAGATTTTGCTCTTCTCTGGTAGTTAATCTTTCCTGGTTATTTAATGAGATTCCTAGGGAGAGGGTTTAAGACAATTGCATTTCTTTTGAAAAGAAGTTTCCTCAGTCAGGTAAGGAAATTCCAGAGAGAGAGCCCCTCCCTGAACTTGGGGAGGGAGAAACAGAGAAGGTTAGAAAGTCTTGGGTTCTGAGGTTTTTCAATCCCTTTTAATTCAAAGTGCTCAGCGTGCCAGAGCACCCTATCCTATTGGGGTATTTTTTTCTGAGCCCCAACATCATCAATTGTTTTAACATCTGCCAATTTAATGAATGAAGAATGGTATCTCATTGTTTTCATTTGCATTTAGTGAGATTAAGCATCTCTTCCAATGCTAATTAATACTGTGATGTGTCTCTTTCTATTCTTTGCCTGTCCACCCCCCCTACCCCCACCCTGGGCTGTTTGTCTTTTTCTTACTGTATTAGTTTCTATTGCTGCCATAACAAATTACCGGCAGCTGAAACAACATGAACTTATTTTCTTACAGTTCTGGACGTCAGAAGTCCAAAATGGATCTCAATTGGACTAAAATCAAGGTGACAGCCAGACTGTTTCTGGACATTCTAGGGGAAAATCTGCTTTCTTGCTTTTCCAGCCTTTCAAGGACACCCCCATTTCTTGGCTTAGGGGTCCTTTCTTCATCTTCAAAGTCAGCAATGACAGGCCAAGTCCCTCTCATGCTGCCACCCCTCTGGTTCTCTGCAACCCAGAAAGGTTTTTTGCTTTTAAGGACACATTAGATGGAGCCCACCAGGATAATCCAGGGTGCACGGTCCATCTTGGCATCTGGGAAGCCCTGTGCATAGGTTCAGGGCATCTCTGGGGGCCATGGTTCTGTCTACTACACTGATAGAAATATGGAAGCACTTTTTTAAAAAAGGACATGTTCCCATTGTCGTCATAAATCTTGCACTCATTCTTTAACCTACTATTTCTTCTTTTACATTGTTTATGACGTCTGTTCTTTTCAGACTTGCAAATAACTTTCCATTTTACCTTTCTTGGGACTGTGTACTTGTGAGACAAACACGTTTCCTGAATTCCCTGATTCAGTTCGTAAATAAGTAGCTTGAAGAGCCAAAATCACAATGTAAGTGGAATTCACACCCTCGCCAGGTCTCTGGAGAGAAATTTAGGTTAATAATTGGGATGGACCCTGAGAATGAAGTCACCGGGGTAAGGATGAATGTGAACACCTTCAACTCTCAAATTCTTCTGAGCCATCCTTTGCCAATAGACATCTTCCCTGTCCCCTCAGTTTTGACATGAATAGCTCTGCCTTGCTTAAAGACCCAATAATGACCTTACCTGGGGCCAAGAGGGATCCATTCTCCAGCCCCCAACACTCCTTCCTGCTTGAAGACCCGTAACCAGGATCAGATCCCAGCGTAACTTAGGGGTATGAGTATAAATATGGCATAAAAAAGGGACTAAAACTCCGAATTCCAATCGTTTGCTAATTTATATCAGCAAATACCTAGGAATTATTTATGGGAAGTGGTTCTAAGGAAACTAGACCAGGGAGGAAAAAACATAATTTTGATCCCAGATTAAGTTATCCATATGGATACTCCAACCAGACATTCAGATTCAATGTATTAGATAAAGCCGTGGCTCTGTAGATTGCAAAGTTGGTTACCTGAAACCTGCACTAAGTGATGACCTGTATTAAATCAAGTGTAGGTGCTGTGAC
>RJWJ010049324.1:0-10271 GCA_004363605.1 Indri indri | reverse complement strand
AAAAAAAAAAAAAAAAAAAAAAAAAAAAAAAAAAAAAAAAAAAAAAAAAAAAAAAAAAAAAAAAAAAAAAAAAAAAAAAAAAAAAAAAAAAAAAAAAAAAAGACAAATCTGGAGGCATAGCATTATGCAACTTCAAATTATACTACAAATGCATAGTAACCAAAACATCATAATACTGTTATAAACATAGACATATAGATCAATGGAAAATCACAGAGAATCAAGAAATAAAACCAACTACCTACAACCAACTGATCTTTGACAAAGCAGACAGAAACATACACTGGAGAATGGAAACTCTGTTCAATAAATGGTGCTGGGAAAACTGGATAACCATATGCAAAAAAGCAAAACTGGATCTCTATGTCTCACTATATACAAAAATTGACTCAAGATGGATTAAAAACTTCAATGGAAGACTTGAAACTCTAAAAATTCTAGAAGAAAACCAAGGAAAAACTCTTCTGGGCGTTAGCATAGGCAAAGAAGTTATGACTAAGACCCCAAAAGCGTATGTAATAAAACCAAAAATAAAAAAAAGGACTTAAGCTAAAAAGGTTCTGCATGGCAAAAGAAATAATCATCAGAGTAAACAGACAACGTACAGAATGGGAAAAAATATTTGCAAACTATACATTTGATGAAGGATTAATGTCCAGAATCTACAATGAATTAAAATAAATTAGCAAGAAAAAATATATCTCCATTAAAAAGTGGGCATATGAACAGAAATTTTTCAAAAGGAGATATATAAATGGCTAACAAACATATAAAAAAATGCTCAACATCACTGTCAGAATGACCGCTATTAACAAGTAAAAAAACAATACCTGTTGGCATGGATGTGGTGAAAAGGGAATGCTTACACACTGTTGGTAAATTAGCACAACCTCAGTGGAAAACAGTATGGAGATTCCTAAAGGAACTAGAGGTAGACTTACCTTTTGATGCAGCAATCCTACTAGTGGCTATCTACCCAAAGGAAAAGGAGTCAGTATATCATAAAGACCCCTGCATTTGTACATTTATTGCAACATAATTGACAATAGCAAAGATGTGGAATCAATCTAAAAGCCCATCTAACTTAGAGGGGGAACGAGAGATGAAAAACTACCTGTTAGGTACAATGTACACTATTTAGGTGATGTATAACACTTTTAGTAAAGCCCAGACTTCACCACAGTACAATTCATCCATGTAACAAAAAAACCACTTGTACCCCCTAAATCTATTGAAATAAAAAAAGATATTATTTGAAAGTATGTTAAAATGCTTAGAACAGGGCCCAGTAATTATTTTTACTTTTAATAGGTCTGCTATATTCCCATTCCTGGCGGTGAGCGGGATGCTAAGAATAGTTGTCAAGGAGGCACTACCTGTCACAGGTAGTGGGCGGGAACATCAGTTCACAGCTTGGCAAAGTATGTGGATCGGGTGAATTGAATTGAGATTTTGCTGTAGTAGATATCATACTTAATATTTTAGTCCATTTTCTGTTTCTGTAACAGATTTCCAGACACCAGGAAATTTATAAAGAAAAGAAATTTATTTCTTACATTTCTGGAGGCTGGGAAGTTCAAAAGCATGGTGCTGGCATATTGCAAGGGCCTTCTTGCTGTGTCGTTACCTGGCAGAAGTCATCATATGGTGAGAGAGAAAGAACGTGTATGTCAGCTCAGGTCTCTCTCTTCTCATAAAGCCACTAGTCCCATCATGGGGTCCCCACCGTGATCACTTATCTAATTCTAATTACTTCCCAAAGGCCTCACCTCCAATAAACATATGAATTTGGGTATTAAATTTCCAACACATGAAATTTAGGGGATACGTTCAAACCATAGAACTTAATAAATGCTATGACAGTTGTTTAAAACTGGGGATAATTTTGCCTGGTAATTGACAATATCTGTAGACCTTTTTGTTGTCACAATTGAGTGGGTGCTACAGGCACTTAGCGGTAGAGGCTAGGGAAACTGCTAAACTGTCTATGTTATATAGGATAGCTCCCACAAAAGAGCTGTCCTATACATCTGGCCCCCAATGTCAATAGTGTTGAGGTTGAGAAATGCTATGCTATAGGACTGAAAAAGAGAAAAGATAAAAGGAAGGATGGGAAGAAGGAAGGAAAGATGGAAGAAAAAAAGGAAGAAAGGAAAGAAAGAAGGAAAGAAATAAGGAAGGGAGAAAAAAATTAATGTAGAGATATTTTTCTAGTCCTGGTCATACCTTTCTTGGAAGATGCCAGCAGAGCAACAAAGCAGTGTTATGATTCATATTAATGTAACCACAACAAAACTTTAAGTGTATATTTCTTACAATATTTCAGTGTAATTCTTGAAAACTTAGTGTTGGGGCAATGTGACAAAGTCCACTGATGACTTTCTTTTATTCCCTGTGGAGTGAGGACCCTGCGGCTATTTGTTCCTCACCAATGACTGGCTAATAAAACAATCAGTTCATCTTGTTTTTTGTTCGTTTGTTTGTTTGTTTTTCACATGTGGTTTTAGAAAGTAAGCAGTTTGTTGTCAACCACCTCTCTCTTCCACCCTCAACATATAACTGGTTTTCTGGTTCTAATTTTTAAAGTTTATTTAATGCAGAGTTCTGCTTTTCTTTGGTTTGGATGAGATCTAAAAGTAAATTTTGGACTAGAAAGAGAGTGAGGCAGGGCTTTGGTTGTGAATCATTATCCCTACTTAGTGGGTTTCATATGTTGACTTCAAATAATAATAATTTTCTAGAGCTAGAGGACCATCTCCCTCTGAGGACAGATGTCTGAAAGCAAAACTGGTCCTGAAATAATTTCTCAAATCCAAGATAAGGCTGTTCAAGCTATAAGGGAGTATTTAAGTGCTTTATAAAATGTGAAAATTTAAACACGAGAAAATTCATTGTTTATAATGGTTAAAATTATGTACTCTGTAAACTTTTTAGCAATAAAACTCTTTCCATCAATGGTAATTTATTAATACTATTTCAAGGTGAATAGATCATTATATTGATTTTTCTTTATATGTGCAACTGCATTTGGAAAGTAAGAATCGATTGTAGTAAAACACATGGATTTTCTATTGGCTTTATTTTTCGGGTATCACAGACTTCACTGCTATACATGTACAGCTCTACAACAAAATAAAAATAATAAATAGAAATTTCCATCCTGCTTTATTAGGCTGCCTTTCTAACGTCAAGCACTGGTGTTTAATACATTCAAAGGCCAGTCATGATACAGAAGGTTAGAACAAAGTCCACCAGAGATGGCGGGTTTTTAGTGGAAAACTGCCTAATGGCACTGCAAAGTCTCAGTAAGAAAACACATTATGAGTTAGTTATACTTTGGAATACTAAGCAATCCTTACAAAAGAATGGGGCCTCTCTGTGTGCACTGGCAAAGTAAGATTTTCAAGACATTAAATTGAAAAATACAAGTAGCAGAGCTACTTTTAAAGATGATCTATTTGTGGGAAAAAAACTCCAAAGATACATATGTATAAGTATGCACATGTATATATGCAAACATATAGACTGGGAATAGAACAAAAAGGCCAAACACAGTCATGAACAATGAAGAAGGGTGGATGTGTAGTTGCAGGTATGAAGTTTAAGGGAACTCTGGGTTTATTTCTGTACATATTTGTTTTTATTTGAATTTTTTACATGGGAATATAATCATGTATTATTGACATTAAATAATAAAAAATATTATCAATATCAATGAAAAAGTCTTCTTTAGCTTCTTTAGGTTTTCTTTTTTTTTTTTGAACAGGGTCTTGCTCTGTTGCTGCAAATGGAGTGCAGTGGCATCATCATAGCTCACTGCAACCTCAAACCCCTGGGCTCCAGTGATCCTACTGCCCCAGCATCCCAAGCAGCTGGGATTACAGGTGCAATGCTACCATGCCAGACTAATTTTTCTATTTTTTGTAGAGACAGGATTTCGAACTCTTGGTCTCAAGCCATCCTCCTGCCTCACCCTCCCAAAGTGCCAGGATTACAGGTTGAGCCACCACATCTGGCATTTTTTTAAAGGGTTTTCTTGTTTCTTGTAATTTCCATGTCCAGTTTTAGTTTAGGAAGTCAAACATGCACACGCACACACACACACACACAAACACACATAACTCCTTTGTATTTCTAGAAATTAAGGCCCTGTGGAAATCTTCATTAACTCCCCGGAAACTTTGAGTGCATAGCTGTTTGGGGATGCATTTGTCAATCAAACTGGCAGGGAAGGAGTATCTGCTTCTATAGGAAACTGTATTTAAAAGGAACATATTTTTTTTTTTTTTAAACAAAAAGGTAGAAAGTACACTAGAAAGGATTTAAAAAGCTGGGAAACTGGCACAACTGTGTCAATTCTGAGAAAAAAACAAGACTTAAAATGTTATAGTCTGATGGTTTGTCTTGTCTTCTATTTAGTCCTGTGTGTCCTGACTTCATCACTTCCCTTAGAAGGACATGGAACTTGGACTTGTGTTTTAGAAGAACTTGGAACTGGGAAGTTGGACTTGTGTCCTGGTGCTACCCAAGCAAGCCATGAGGCATGTTTACGGACTCCTGAAGCGGCAATGTTTTGTTTTTGAACCTGTCAAATAGAAGACCATGGAAAATAGTCATGAGACAGGGTTTCTTCAGATGATTTTCAAGTCATCCGAAAGATAGTACTATTAATGTATTCTTGCTAAGCGGACACGTTACTGTTCTCAGAAACTTGACTATTTATTTATTTATGTTACAAATTTATGACTTTTAAGCTGAGACGTGGTAGCAATGCACAAGATTGTCTGAACTGATGAGTTTACTCTCCTTCCTTCTCTGTCCCAACAGAGATGAAAAGAGCCCTGCTGTTGCTTCTTGAATCCTCTGTGGGAGGCAGAGAAGTGGTGTTAGTAGAACACATGACAGAAGAGGAGTTAAAACCTTTATTCCTCCTTTAGTTGCTACCAGTTATGTGACTATGGATAAATTACCTAACTTCTCTGCACCTCAATCTCCTCCGCTTTAAAGTAGGATTAATTATTCCTTTGCTTACCTCAAAAGGTATTAGGGAAATAAGTGAGATATGTGTAGAAGCATTTTATAAGGAGGATTAAAACAATTTCTAAAACTAAAGTGTCTCCATAATTACCAAGAAAATAGTAACATATGTAGCATTGATATAATTAGGCCTTTCCTGACCCCACGGACTGGTGCCCCCCACACCCACTGTGCTCTCCTAGTACCTTATTCTTTTCCTTCATGGATTTTAAGTTTGTTTTCCCACAGGGCTGTGAGAACCGTGAAGGCAGAGCTCATGGCTTATAGGTCTATTTTGTTCACTGCTCCAGTGGCCAGAACCTAGTGCAGAGCCTGACACCGGGTAAGCATAAAATGCATGAAATTAGAATGCATAATGGAAATTAGTTTTACCATGCGTTGCTGTGCTTATTACCTCTCTGTCTCCCTCACATTCTTTTGCTTCCAATTTAAGTATTGGTACACTCCAGCATCCTAGCCTCTTTCAATGTCTTTCCAGACCAAACACTCTCTTCCTGGTTATGTATTTCCAGAATTTCAAATGCCTCCTATAGCTGTTATCTATAGCCCAGAGGAGCCCCTCAAGATTCAGGCCCAGAATAACCCACCACCTTCTTGCTGAACATCTCCATTGGGAGTTTTCACGGCTACCCCAGACTCAACCTGCCCAAAATGAACTCACATATTCTCCCTGTAATGGGACCTTTTCCAGTCTTCTCTGGTTCCATTGATGGTATTGCCATCCACTCAAGCTAGATACTTGTGAAAGTCCTGGGCCTCAGTTATCCCTGGAATCTGAATGAAGTCACCCACCAGGGATTAAATAGGCCATTTAACTTTTGAGCTTCAGTCCATCCATCAAGACGGAGGAACTAATCAATAGCTGTTTTTTTATAGCTGCAGTAGGAATTAGGGAAATATATATATATATATATATATACCATTATGTAAAGAAACTAAAGGAGTAAACCACTCACCTGTCTGGGTAAGAACATTCCAGACAGGGGGAATAGTGAGTGCATAAGCCCAGAGACATTACATACTTAGACTATTGAAGGAACTTCTGGGAAGTTGGGGTGGCTGTAGCAGAGTGAGAAGGGGAGGCCGATAGGGGATATGCCAGAGATGTGTCTGGGGTGGACGGGCAGATCACGAGGACTCCATGGGTTCATGTAAGGTTTTACCTTTAGTAAGGCAGGAAAACACTGGACGGTTTTGCCTCAAAAAGTCCCATGGTCTGATGTAAAATTAGAAAGCAATATTCCGACGGATAAGTTGAGAACAGACTGAATGGGAACAATTGCAAAAGCAAGGGGACCAGCTAGGAGGTTTTTGCCACAATCTGGGTGAGAATCGATGAGGCTTGGTGGTGGTAATGTGGATGTGGTGAAAAGTAGTTGGATTTTGAATGCTATTTGAGGTTAATGAATGACAGTATTTAATAATAATTGAAAGTAAATAGAGTGAGATAAAGAAATGAGTCAAAGATGACATCGAAATTTTTGGTCTGATCAATTGTAACAACAGAGTTTCCATTTACTCAGAGGGAGAGAACTAGGAAATGAGTTCTTATTTTTATTGTTTTTTGGTTTTTAGAATTTTCATTACTTCTCTTACCAAGTTGGGATTTGAAGGAAGTTAAGTTTTTATGGGGGAAAACTAAGAGTTTGTTGATGAATTCATCAAGCTTAAGATGACCATTATTAAAAATCTAAGTGGATATGAGAAATTCATTGGATATATGAGTCTGGAATTCAGGGGAAAGGTCCAGGATGAAAAGATAAATGTGGGAATCTTGTATAAATAGTTGGTGTTTAAAGCACAGCGCTGGAAGAAATCACCAAAGAATGAATATAAATAAAAAAGAGGCTTGAAGACTAAATCCTAGAGTGCAACACACTTTAGAGGTTGGTGAGATGAGGAGGATTAAGCAGAGAAATATTAAAGGGGGAAACAAGGAAGAAGAAGGAACACCACAAAGGAGCAGTGTCCTGGAATTTTCAACTGGGAAGATATAATCTGTTTAAAATGATGCTAAGTCAAGATGAAGACTGGCAATTGCCATTGGGTTTTTCATTAAGGACATCATTAAGAAGCCTTCCTTAATAACTTTTCCCAAATAGGTTTAAGCTCCCTTTGTATACCTCTATGTCTGTATTCAAAAGATTGTTTTGAAGTTATCTCTTTTGAGTTGTTTCATCCACTGAATTGTAAACTCTTCCAAGGGCAGAGACTATGTCCTATTTATTATCTTTGCATTTTTAGCCTCACACATAGCCATTGAATAAATATTTCTTGAAAGACTGACAATTATTGGAAATATAATTCATGGAGCTCCAAAGTTGGGGAGTATAAACCTTCAATTCAACAATTTTGGAGTCAGACAATTCAATTTTCTTCACAAAGAAGTACAGGAGGACTAATTTCCTTTTAAACAGAATATTTTTACTTCCTAAGAGAACTTGGCATAGTACGATTTGACTGTGGTAGAAAAGGAATATGAAATTATTACCCAAGTTCATTTGCATGTATTTAGCTCAGTTGGTCAATCTTTTTCATATGAAGGCATGGCTAGAAAATGATAATGTTTATATGGTGCATAAGGATACATGAATGTAGCTTTACACAGTGCCAAAGACACTGCACACTCTGTGTTCCTCTCAGCCATCCTGACGGCTGAGGAAGAGCCCTGTTTTGTCATTTGCAACTATTTATGACAAAACAGCTAAGAAACTCTAGGATGGAGAATGTACTGGGTTGAATAGTGTCTCCCTCAAATTCATGTCCTCTCAGAATCTGAGAATATGCCTTTATTTGGTCTTTGCAGACTTAGTTAATATGAGGTCATGATAAATTATAGTGGGCCCTAAATCCAATCTCTTGTGTCCTTACAGATAGAAGAGAGACACAGAGACACACAGGGAGAACACTATGTGATGGAAGAGGCAGAGATTGGCATGATGCACATACGAGCCAAAGAACACCAAGAATTGCCAGCAGCAGCTCTCTCTCCAACAGAAGCCAGGAGAGAGGCATAAAACACATTCTCCTTCAGAGCCTCCAGAAGAAATTAAACTTACTGACAACTTGATTTTGGATTTCTAGCCTCCAGAGCTGTGAGAGAATAAATATCTGTTGTTTTAAGCCAGACAGTTTGGGTAATTTGTTATGGCAACCTTAGGAAACCAGTATAGATCACAATACGAAATAATTCTAGACCATGGATGTTTTTGGAAATGTAAGCCCAAGTTTGCCAATGTCTGCCTGGCCATGTACCTATAATAGAGAAGACCCCATTGCTCCCTCTAATTATGAAAAATTATAAAATACATTTCATCAGACACACAATAGGATTCTTTGCATAGGCCCAGTGATGATATGAGAATGCTTTAGATCTTTGATTCTCAGTATGGTCCTCAGAAGAGCAGCATCAGTGGCATCCAGAAAGTCACTAAACAGACAAACTCTTGGCCCCTCCTTAACCTGCTGAATCAGAAACTGAAGATACAGCCCAGCACTCTGTGATTTAAAAAGCTGTAGAAAATTCCGATGCATGCTAAGGTTTGAGAATCACCTCTTTAGGAAATGAAATATTTTTCTCCATGGTAATGGGCAGCTTGTAACAGATTTTCTTTCCTTTTTGCTGCCATAAGGACTCCTTTCCTTGTCTCACTGAATCCTAGAAAAATTAGCAGAAGCAATTTTGTCTTTCCCTCCCTGTCTTTTCTAAGGTCTGGAACGTACAAAGATGCTTTAGTGATCCAACTTGAGCAGGAGAGGGCCCTCTGTTGATTTCAATTCTCCCATGGACCAGATACAGCCTGAGGAGTCCTTGTCACATTCCTCTTTCATCTCTTTCCCCAACCCTGGAAAAATCATTGCACAGTAGTGGGATATTAGACCCAGTTAGAACTGTATGTGGGTGAATCATGCCATGAACATTTACCTTGCAAGGTGCAATCTTTCCTAATGCTTGTTCAGTAGCATCATGTCTAACATTTATTACCTGAGTTCAAATTCTAACTGCTATATGCTAAATCTGTGACACAGGGCAAGTCACTTACTTCCTTATGCTTCTGTTGACTCTTCTAAAAAATTAGGAAAATAAGACACTTACCTCACGGGGTTATTGGAAGGATTAAATGACTAATATATGTGAAACACTTAGAACCATATCTAGCATGCAGGCAATGCTATGTAAACTAGTTTATTAATGACATTTTTGTTTTTATGATCATCATTGCACTTTAAATATAAAACTATCCCTGATTTGTTCATCCCATACTGATAGATAGTCTTCGAATTTTATGTTTCTTAGTTAAGATATCAGGATTCAGCCTTTAATACATTGTTCTATGCATTTAGTTCTATACTTCTACTAGACTATAAGCTCTCTTTTGAGCAGGGCTCATGTCTTGTTCTTTTTTGTGCTGGCCATAAAAAAAATGGTAGAATTAGCTGAATTAATTAATTCCTAAGCATTCATATTTGTAGTGACGCTTGTTTTGTGAAGAAAAGACCAGGTTGGGATTAGAGGATTTCCATTTTGAGTAAAAAGTAGCATGACTTTGAGATCCTAGAATTACACCTGGCCTCTTTTTATATTTCAGGTTCTATGGCTTTTTTTAAACCAGCAATTACAAGTCCACATTAGTAATATATTCTTCCTTTGGTAACCAACTTTTGCTACCAGAAAGCTGTTTTTTATTGTTTTTATCGCTTAAGTGTGAAGTACTGACTATCATGCATTTTGATAGCCACTCACTAAGCCTTTAAAAAGTCATTTAAGCATATATTAATTCCAGCTAGATCTGTCCATCAATTCTCATGTTACATAAGCTCATTCAGATGCCAACATTAATGCACATGCTGCTGTGGGCAACATGCCAAAAGGATTGCAGGATCACACACGCATGGCAATATTTTTACTTCCATATTTTCATTAGATAGCATAGGTTCACCATGGTCATGTTACAATTCTTTGAATTAAATGCTTACATATAATTTGTGATGATTTTGTATTAGAAACAAATATGTGAAGTGCATGCATACATTATGATTATAAAAAATAGAGAAAATTAGCAACACTAAAAATGATACGAATCGAACTACAATTTACCAAGCATTCATTACATTACAGAGACAGCACTAACCTATCTGCTTTAATCCTTAGTACAACTTTAAGAGACAGGTGATTTTATTTTATTTACTTCATTATAATGAAACTTTCACAGGAGATACCTGAACATACGCTT
>RJWJ010049323.1:0-10283 GCA_004363605.1 Indri indri | reverse complement strand
GAATACGTTCTGTACTTTCTTTTGTGCTCTTATTCATCTGGGTTAACGTGTGGGCAGAGCTAAAAAGGGAGAGACCAAGATGTAGATCCTTTGCTGGATGGACCCTCTCATGGGTGTCAAACCCACAGGTTCCCAAGCTTTGTGGTGATGGCAGAAATGATTCTCTTTAGACCCAAATCACTGATTCCAGCATTTCTAATTTGAAATTCTGAGTAAGACAGCTGCAGGGAGGAATGGTAACCTGTTTATTTTTGTATTGGTAAGGCAATCATGGAACATTGTAGATTAACCAAGTGAGAGATCTCATTTTAAGCCAGTACTTCCTAAATCTCTTCTGAAACTCTCTACTAACCCTGTAATAGCAATGCTCATTTGTTGGGCGTTTACATTTATTGGGTGCTTAGAACTTACAAAACTATATGAGACTGATAACTTTGTTGTTCCCATTTTACTGATGGGAAAACTGGGACTTAGCAGTTGGGGTTCTTAACTGCAACCAAAGAAACACACTCTGGCTAAACTAAGCGTGTCGAGGTGGGGGAGAAATTGGAAAGAGAGAGAAGTCTCCTAGGAGGGAGGGTCCTAGCAGTGGCACCAAGGATCTGGGAGAGGACAGACAATATTATGCCTAATGTAGAAATTAAGAGTACAGACCCTGGAGTTAGACTGCTGAGGTTAGAATCCCAGCTCCACCCCTTACTCTGTATAACCTTGAACATGGGTCTCTCAGTTTCCTCATCTGTGGAGTGGGGATAACATTAGAGCTTGTTTCAAAGTGTGGCTGTATTCAAAGCACACACTCGCCACACTCACTGTGAGAGCTCAACACAATTGTGCAAAGCACTGTGTGCAACTGTGCTTCGAAGTCCCCTCCTTCTGCTCCCGTCTCTCCAGATCGCTGTCCTACAGCTTCACCTGCAAGTTCTAAGTGTATTCATCAGTTCTGCGTCACCGCTAGTGGCGGCTTTGGCTGGGTGATCTGTCTTTTCATTTCTGATAGGTCCAGGTCGAGATGCGGGGAGCACATCCCACCAGCTGAAACAAACCTTTGTTTCAATCTCTCAAAAGACAATAGAAAAAGATGCCTTGAAACAGTAACGAGCTTTCAGAAGCCAGGTGTTTGGGGGAGAAACAGTAAAGGAAAGGCCTGGATTGTTTATATAGATCTGCGTGACTGGAGACTGGAGTAATAAATTGAATCTCAGCATGAAACAAAGTACACACGAGGGAGGGCGCATCCTCAAGACGTCAGCCTTTGTTCTCGGAGTTACCATCCTGGAGCCCAGGAGCGGTCCAGCCGAGCCGGCGCTGGCAGGCTCCCCCGCGCAGTACCGAAAGCGGCCTCCTGAGGGCGCTGGCACAGAGGAACAGGGCGACAGCCCAGGCGGCCGCGCAGAGAATCTCCACCGTGTACCCAGTGCCTGAGGGACCAGGCTGCAAAGTTCCCGTGTCCTTGCACAATCTCCAAAACCAGAAAAGGAGCTTAAAGTTGTCAAAGAGGATTATGAGTACAGAGGTGAAAAGGACTTTTTCTTTATATGCTTATCTTTTTTAAAAAAATTTTTTTTATTTCAGCATATTTTGGGGGTACAAATGTTTAGGTTACGTATATTGCCTTTGCCCCGCCCGAGTCGGAGCTTCAAGCGTGTCCATCCGCCAGACGGTGCACCGCACCCATTAGGTGTGAATACACCCATCCCCTCCTCCCCTCCCACCTGCCCAACACCCGATGGATGTTACTGCTATATGTGCACATACGTGTTGGGCAGTTAATACCAATTTGATGGTGAGTACATGTGGTGCTTGTTTTTCCATTCTTGGGATACTTCGCTTAGTAGAATGGGCTCCAGCTCCATCCAGGGTAATACAAGAGGTGCTAGATCACGACTGGGGACTTCGAATAGGAGCAAAACAATTATTCCAATAAAGCGCTGGCTTCACAAGAAAAACAGCTGCTTTCCTGGGAATTCTAACTTCACCACCGAAAATGGACACTGCACAATTCATCTCCCTGGAAAAAGTGGAGGAAAGCATCTCCTTGGCATAGCCTTGGACCACACAGAGCCTTGTAGATTCGGAATGGGACATCATTTTTCCTTCGTTCTTGAGAACTCCATCTTTTTGTTGTCATTTCTTCCCCCCCCCTCCCCACACACACCAAATTTTCTCTTTCGTGTGTAACAACCCAAATTCCTGAAGCCTCTAGTTCCCAGACCTTGCTTAGGAAGCATTTGATCTTATAAATGCAGAACCACTTACTTGCTGTGTGACCCCAGCAAGTTACCTGACTTCTCTGAGACCTGGTGTTCTCCTCTGCAGAATATTAGCTTTGTCTGCTCACAGTGCTTTCCTCCATTCTCTCTGCTGGCGGGCCCCGCCCCGCCCACGTGGGAATGCCACTGTGGAAATTGAGGCTGTCAGACACGGGCTTGCTCTGACGGCCTGCCTTGCAGCCGTGGGGTAGGCTCCCTGCTTGCATTCTGCCAGTCAGGGGCGCATGTCCTGGACTTTGAGTTGGAGCTTCGAATTTGAGGCAGAATCACATAAAATCTGTACAGATGAGCGTGGTGGTAGCCATTACCTTCAGTCTGCAGAGACAGTGAAAACATCTGGGTCCAGGGATGCGGGGGCAAGCAGTGATGCTGGGAAGTCTGTGCCGTGTGTGTGTGTGTGTGTGTGTGTGTGTGTGTGTGTGTGTGTGTGACATGTGTTTCCTACGCCCCATGGTTCCATGGAGAGGGTCCTCCCTAACGCAACACTCTGGCTCGCCTCTCCATCCACCAGTTGGCTACCTGGTTGGTGAGTTGGGAGCCAGCCTACCTGTCTGCGGAGAAGGCACCTCTGTCTGCTTTTGGCTGTGCGGTGCAGGGAGCCTCAGCCTGCGAGGGGCAGGGATGCGTGCTGGGGGAAGCCTGGGTTTTCTCCCTCTGCCAGTCCCTGGGGGGTGGGAGAGTAAGTGCCCAAGTCCCAAAGGAGGTGTTAGCATTCCCGTATTAGTCCATAAATTCATCTGCTTTTTTAAAACTTCAATTTATTATTTCAGAATGAAACTTTAGGTGACCATCTTTAATAGAAAAATGATCTTTGTAACTTGAAGCACAAGATAATCCCTTTGGGAAATGCTGCGCTATGCTATGTGGGCTGTGGGTTTTGTTTTGTTTTGTTTTTAACAGTGATAGCCTATTATTGTCCTGCGGTAAGAAATGATCGACCACATTGAAATGAGCCTTAAACAATATTTATACAGTCACGTCAAATTAGTAGGTTCTTGTGGCAATTATGCAACTTTCACTTTCTCTTGATTATTGTAGTTTTCTAGTAAGTGTTGGAGTCAGGTAGTGTGAGTCCTGCAATTTTGCTATTTTCAGGATTGTTATTTCAAGATTTGTTATTTTTAATCTTGATGCCCCTTTCCAAAGCCTATTATAGGTTCTTTGCTTTTCCACATAAATTTTAGAATGGACTTCAAGCTTGAGTAGATTTCAATTGAGATCATGTTGCATCTTGAGATTAAATTTGGGGAGAATGGGTGTTTTTAACAACATTGAGTCATCCATTCTATGAACATGGTATGTCTGTTCCTTTAATTAGGTCTTCTTTAATTTTTCTCAGCAATATTCTAAAGCTCTTAGTGTAGAATTTTTGCATGTCTTTTGTTAAATTTATTCCTAAATGTTCTGCTTATGATGATATGGAATTGTTTTTCAATTTTATTTTCAAATTGTTGCTAACATATAGACATATTATTGATTTTTATTTTGACCTATGTTATACAACCTTGTAAAATTCACTTATTACTTCTAGTAACTTTTTTGTAGATTCTTTGGGGTTTTCTATGCAAACAAATACGCTGTCTGAAGAAAAGACAGTTTTATTTTTCCTTTCCAATCTTAATTTTACTTTTTGGGATCATAAAACTGTCTAGGACATCTAGTACAATGTTGACTAGAGGAGGTGAGAGTGGATATTTTTGCCTTATTCATGAAACTAGGGAGAAATTATTCAATATTATCTAACTGTATATGATTTTCAAATATTAAACCAGTCTTGTATTCCTGGGATGAACCTTACTCGATAATGATGTATTTTGCTTTTTTATATATTGCTGAATTTGAATAACTGATAATTTGGTCAGAATTTTTGTGTCAATATTTGTATGGGATGTAAGTTTGATTCTCTTTTCTTGTCATATCTTTATTAGGCTTTGGTATATGCTAGCCTCAAAGCAAGCTGGGAAATGTCTCCTCCTCTATTTTTGGAAAGAATTTAAGATTGGTGTCATTTCTTCCTTAAATGTTTTTGATAGAATTGACTAGTGAAACCATTTGAACTTTGAGTTCTTTTTATGAGAGGGTTGGATAACAAATTCAATTTTTAAAATAGATAAATAGTTATTCAGATTTCTCATTTCTTGTTTTGTCAGTTTTGGCAAGTCATGTTTTTCAAGGAATTTGTGCATTTCATTTAAGTTGTTGAATTTATTGATATAAAGTTGTTCACAATAATCCCTAATTATCTTTTTATTCTCATAAGATCTGTAGTGATAGTCCCTCTTTCATTTCCAATATTGGTGAATTGTGTTTCCTCCCTTATCAGTCTAGCTAGGGACTTAGCAATATTTTCAGTGAACAAATTTTGGGCTTTATGATTTTTTTCCCTACAGTTTGTTTACAATTTCATTGATTTTTGTTCTTATCTTTACTATCTCCTCCCTCTACACCTTTTGGGTTTAATTTGCTTATATTTTTCTTGTTTCTTAAGGAGGAAACTCAGATTATTGACTTCAAATGTTTCCTTTCCAATTTCTGCCTGCTTTGGGTTATTCTCTGTTGCCTGTTAAATAATTGGGGAAAATATTTTGTCCATAGTTTATAAATGTTATCTGCAGATAGGTAGTCCAATGTAAGCCATTCCACTATTACTAGAAATGGAATTCAGAAGATCTGCTTTTAATCTAAGTTTTAAGCTTTATAATCTTGGGTAAGTATTCTAAAGGTCAATTTCCTCATCTATAAAGTGGGGATTATATGATAACAAATATCCTAGACAATTGTCATGGAGAGGAAGTAAAATAATGCATATGGAAACATTTTTAAAAGAAGAGCATGATCCATAAATTATATTTGCTCTCATTAGTGCAACAAAAAGAATAATTCCCATGGCACACATTTGTATTTCCATTAAAAATTAAGACACAGTACTGAGTCATTTAATTTTCACAATCTGGAAGATTAGGAAGAGAGTCCTTTATCCTCTTCCATGATATTCTAAGTGACCTTGCATAATAATTATATGCAGATTCATATTCAATTGCTATTGATTAAATTACTATTATGTCTATATTAAGCCCTTTTATGTGCAACATATATCTTTTTCAATTTATTTTTCACATAAAAATGGGGCCCTTCAATTTATCAGTATGTAATAATAATTTAAAATTTTTCATACCTTGATTCTACTCTTAAAAATTTGTCCTAGGCTGGATGCAGTGGCTCACACCTGTAATTCTAGCACCCTGGGAGACTGAGGCGGGCGGATCATTTGAGCTCAGGAGTTCGAGACCAGCCTGAGCAAGAGCAAAACCCCATCTCTACTAAAAAATATAGAAAGAAATTAGCTGGACAACTAAAAACTATATAGAAAAAATTAGCTGGGCATGGTGGCACATGCCTGTAAGTCCCAGCTACTCGGGAGGTTGAGGCAGTAGGATTGTTTGAGGTTGCTGTGAGCTAGGCTGACGCCACGGCACTCTAGCCAGAGCAACAGAGTGAGACTCTGTCTCAAAAAAAAAAAAAAAAAAAATTTATCTTAAGGAAATCATCAGAAATGACATCCATACTTACGTGCAAAATGTTTATTGTAGCCTTATCCATAATAACAAAAAATTGAAACAACCAAAACAAATACATATAAAGGATTAGTCCAATAAATTATGATGCCTACATATAATGTAATACTAATCAGCTATTAAAAACATATTTTTGAAGATTATTTTCTCATGTGGGAAGATGTACATAATATAATGGTAAGTTTAAATACTAGAACTACTGTTTAAACATCATGATTATACTTTTGTTCAAAAATATGAGTTAGAAAAAGATAGCTGGAAGGAAACATACCAGAATGTTAACAGTGATTATCTCTGGGTAGATACTATTAGGGATGAATTATTCTTCACGTACTTTGCCAGGGCTCTACATTTTTCACAATGAATGTTTAATTTTTACTTTTTGTTTTCCCTTTGTACTCCAGACACACTCAGAACTGAATTAATCATAATTCTTAGCTCAATAAACAGTCTCCTCATTGGCCCATGTATAGCCATTATTTATTACTTTATTTATTATAATGTAATAAATACTCATAAACTTGCTGCTTAATGGGAAAGCTGGGACTCAAACAAAGTCTACATCTAGCTCTGAATTCTCCCTTAGCCCATTCACCACTTCTCTTTACCCAAGATAAACCCCATCCCAAATCTCATCATCCCTTTGTTTTCCTTTTAATGAAGTTGTATCTAATTGACATATAAAACTAAAAAGCACGTATTTTTTATTTTGGTGGTTTTAGCTTTTTAAAGAAGTAGAATGCTCTATGTTATCTTCTGGGACTTAATTTTTTCACTTGATATTGTGTTGCTAAGATTCATCCCAACTGATGTATGCAACTGTAGCTCATTTATTTTGATGACTATATAATATTCCATTTTATATGTTACCATTTATTCTGTATTTAGGCTATTTCCAGGCTTTTCCTGTTAAAACAATGCTGCTGTAAACATCCTTATACATGTCTCCCAGTGCCCCTGTGTAACAATTTCTCTTGGATATAAACGTCGGCATGGAAATGCTTGTCATAGGGTATGTGAAAGTTTAACTTTAAAAGATAGGGTCATTTGTATGTCTTCTTTCGAGAAATGTCTATTCAGGTCCTTTGCCCATTTTTAAATCAGGTTGTTTGTTTTCTTGATATTGAGCTGTTTGAGTTCCTTATATATTTTGGATGTTAACACCTTATCAGATGTATGGTTTGCAAATACTTTCTTTTTTAAATTGACATATAATAATTGTACATATTTATAGGGTACATAGTGATATTTTGATACATATGATGTATAGTGATGAGATCAGAGTAATTAGCATATTCATAATCTCAAACATTTATTATTTCTTGGTGTTAGGAACATTCAATATCCTCTTTCTAGCTATTTGAAACTATATATTATTGTTAACGTTAGTGGTATAGAACACTAGAACTTATTCCTCCTATCTAGCTATAATTTTGTGTCCTTAAAAAATCCCTCCTTATCCCCTACTTCCACCCTTCACGGTCTCTAGTATTTTCTATTCTACTTTTTACTTCGATAGATCATTTTTTTTTTTAGCTTCCACATGTGAGTGAGAAAAAGTGGTGTTTAATTTTTTGTTCCTGGCTTATTTCACTTAACCTAATGTCCTCCAGTTCCATCCACGTTGCTGTGAATGACAGGATTTCATTCTTTTTTATGGCTGAATAGTATATATGTGTGCGTGTGTATATATATGTGTGTGTGTGTGTGTGTGTGTGTGTGCGTGCATACCACATTTTTGTGTATATGTATCACATTTTTTTTTTTTTGAGACAGGGTCTCATTCTCTTGTCCAGGCTACAGTGCAGTGCAACCTCAAACTCCTTGGCTCAAGCAATCCTCCTGCCTCAGCCTCCTGAGTAGCTGAGACTATGGATGAATACTCCACACCTGGCTAACTTTTTATTTTTATTTTTTGTAGAGATGGGTTCTCTCTATTGCCCTAGATGATCTTGAACTCATGGCCTCAAGTGATCCTCCTGCCTTGGCCTCCCAAAGTGCTAAGATTACATATATGAGTCACCATGCCTGGCCCCACATTTTCTTTATCCATTCATCAGTTGTTGGACACCTAGGATGATTCCATATCTTGGGTATTGTGAATAGTACTACAATACATGGGAGTGCACGTGTCTTTTTGATATACTGATTTCCTTTCCTTTGGATAAATGCCCAGTAGTGGGGTTGCTGGATCATATGGTAGTTCTATTTGTAGGTTTTGAGGAACCTCCATACTGTTCTTCATAGTGGCTGTAGTAATTTACATTCCCACCAACAGTGTATAAGAGTTCTTTTATTTCTGCATTTATTTTTTGTCTTTTTGATAATAGACATTCTAATGGGATTGAGATGATATCTCATTGTGGTTTTGATTTGCATTTCCCTGATGATTAGTGATGTTGAGCATTTTTTCATATATTTGTTGGCTATTTGTATGTCTTCTTTTGAGAAATGTCTGTTCAGATCATTTGTCTGTTTTTCAACCAGATTGTTACTTTGCTGTTGAGATGTTTGAGTTCTTTCTATACTCTAGATATTAATCCCCTGTTGGACGAATAGTTTGCAAATATTTTCTCTCATTCCATTGGTTATCTTTTCACTCTGTTGATTGTTTCCTTTGCTGTACATAAGATTTTTAGTTTGATATAATTTCATTTGCTTATTTTTGCTTTTGTTGCCTGTGCTTTTGAAGACTTACTCATAAAATATTTTCCCAGACCAATGTCCTGAAGTGTTTCTCCTATGTTTCCCTCTAGTAGTTTCATAGTTTAGGGTGTTACATTTAGGTCTTTGGTCCATTTTCAGTTGACTTTTGTATAGAGTGAGAGGTGGGGGTCTAATTTTATTCTTCTTCTTATGGATAACCAATTTTCCCAGCACGCTTTATTGAAGAGACTGTCCTTTCCCCAGTGAGTGTTCTTGGTACCTTTGTCAAAAATCAGCTGGCTATAGATATGTGGATAAATTTCTGGGTTCTCTATTCTGTTCCATTGGTCTATGTGTCTGTTTTTATGCTAGTACTGTGCTGTTTTGGTTACTACAGATTTCTAGTGTATTTTGAGGTCTAGTAGACTGATGCCTCTAGTTTTGTTCTTTTTGCTCAGGATTGCTTTTGCTATTTGAGTTCTTTTGTGGTTCCATACAAATTGTAAGATTTTTTTCTAGTTGTATGAAGAATGTCATTGGTATTTTGATAGGGGTTCCATTGTATCTGTAGATTGCTTTGGGTAGTAACAAACATTTTCTTTCAATCTGTAGGTTGTCTCTTCATTCTGTTAATTGTTTCCTTTGTTGTGCAGAATCTTTTTGGTTTGATGCAATCCCATTAACAGATATATGAAAAAACATTTAGCGTCACAAACCATTAGGGAAATTGCAAATTAAAACCACAATGAGATATCACCTTATACCTGTCATAATGGCTATTATCAAAATAAAAATGAAATGAAATATAAGCGTTTGGTGAGAATGTAGAGAAAAGGGAATCCTTGTATACTATTGGTGGGAATGTAAGTCAGTATAGCCATTATGGAACACAGTATGAAGGTTCCTCAAAAAACTAAGACTAGAACTAAGAATAGAACTACTATATGATCCAGCAATTCTATTGCTGGGTATATTTGTAAAGGATTTGAAATCAGTATGCTAAAAAGATATCTGTACTCCCATGTTCATTGCACCATTATTCACAGTAGCCAAGGTATGGAATGAACCTGGGTGTCCATCAACAGATGAATAGATTAAAAAGTGTATACATATTCACAATAAAATACTATTCCACCTTAAAAAAGAAGAAAATTCTGTCATTTCTGCCAACACGAATGAACCTAAAGGACAGTATTAAGTAAAATAACCCAGGCACAGAAAGACAAATATTGCATGATCTCCCTAGTACGTGGAATCTAAAGCAATTGAACTTATAGAATAGAGAATAGGATGGTTGTTACCAGAACTTGAGGGGTGCGGGAAACGGGCAGATGTTTCTCAAAGGGTACAAAGTTTCAGTTAGACAGGAAGAATATGTTCTTTGAGATCAATTGCACAGCATGGTGACCATAGTTAATAACAATATATTGTATACTTGAAAATTACTGAAAGAGTAGATTTTAAGTGTCCTCACCACAAAAAAATGGGTATTTGAAGATCAAGATGGCTGACTAGACACAGATAGTATGTGCCTCCTCCACAGAAAGGGACCAGAATAGTAAGCAGATTGAACAGATCTGTAAGCATTTTGAACAGATCATCTAGGAGAGAACATTAGGATTCACCAGGGAAGCAATGGGAAGCACCAAAAGTGGGTAAGGAAAAAGTTCAAGGCAACTTGCCCAGCCAGGTTCTGGCTAAGAGCCAGAAGAAGCTCCTGGACTCAGGGAAACAGTCAGAGAGAAGCCCCCTGGGTTCCACACTCCGAGATGAGCTTTTATGGTCTTGG
>RJWJ010049322.1:0-10272 GCA_004363605.1 Indri indri | reverse complement strand
CTACAGGCATGCGCCACCATGCCCGGCTAATTTTTTCTATATATCTTTTTAGCTGTCCAATTAATTTCTTTCTATTTTTGGTAGAGACGGGGTCTCGCTCTTGCTCAGGCTGGTCTCGAACTCCTGAGCTCAGAACGATCCGCCCGCCTCGGCCTCCCAGAGTGCTAGGATTACAGGCGTGAGCCACTGCGCCCGGCCTGGATCTTGAATTTTATCAAATGCCTTCTGGGCATCAGCAGAGAGGAGCATCTGCTTTTTTCTCCTTTGGCCTCTATATCCATCACAGATTCTTGGTTGCAAACAACGGAAACTATTTTTACTAACTTAAGCAGAAAAGACATTCATTAGAAGAAAATCGACAGCTCACAGAACTGTCAGAAAAGCTTCAGAATCAGACTTGGGAAACCAGGGAAGACAGTACATAGCCAGGACCCTGCTCCAGAAAATGCTGCTCAAGATGTCATTGTTGGCACCACTGGTCCAGCTGGCATCACCATCAGACAATGGCAGCCACACAGCTTGGCTCTTGGTTCTACTGTAGCCCTATGAATAATCTTGATAGTTTCCAATTGTCTCTGAACTTTTACTAATGCACATTCAACATTCTAGGCTCAAAGTGGAAGCACTCATTGGTTGCATAGCTCCCGGGTCTGGTCACTAGCAGCTGGGAATTAGGGAAAGGACCGTCACCTCCCTCCAGCTTCCATAGTGGGAGCTGCCTTCCAGCTATCTTGAAATTCCCCCCAAAAGGAAGATTATTCAATGCTGGACAGCCAAAACTGACAAATATCCACTACAACCTACTGATGAGGGGTAGCATATTGATAGCATCAAAGGTATTGCTTTATCTGTTCGCTAACATTTCATATAGAATTTTTATCTATATTTATAAGAAAGTCAGCTTGGAGTGTGTGTGTGTGTGTGTGTGCACGCACATGTGCTATCCACATCAAATTTCAGTTTTACCAGCTTTATAAAAAAAAAACTGTGAAGCGTTCCTATTTTCTTTAGGCTCTGGAACAACTTAAATGATGTATGACTGCACCTGTGACTCTCTTTTCATGACTGCCCTTAGTCTACTGGCACGGCCTCGCAGGCGCACACAAAGCGCTGAAGGTACCTGGTGGTTTGTCTCCTGAGATGGTCCTTGGCCAGTAACTGTTGGGCATGGGAGTATGAAGCCCGCTTCCTTGCCTCTAGTCATGGCAACCTCTGAGGTGCAACTTACATACCAGAGCCCCCTGCAGGCTTTAGCTGAAGGCACTCTTTCCCCAAATTCCAACCTTGCTTGACTTCTTCGGTTTTCTTGATCTGCCTTCCCTCAGCCCTTACCAGTTTCTTCTGAGAGTGCTTCCTTAATAAATCACTTGCACATGAATTCTTATCTCAGGGTCTGGTTCTGGGAAACTGGTCTAAGACAAAGAGGATTTAAGTTAGTCTCTGCCCTTAAACAATGGCATCTCATCTAATAAATTACACTGTGACACCTGGGTGTTGTAATAGAGATAAAAATGAAATCCTGTGAGAGTATAGAAGATGAGGATAATAACTCGATTGCTATGGTCTATGGTGCAATGGTCTGAATATTTGTGTTCCTCCAAAATTCACATGTTGAAATGCTAACCCCCAAGGTGATGGCATTAAGAGGTGGGACATTTGGGAGGTAATTAGATCATGGAGGCAGAAGCCCTCATGAATGGGATTACTGCCCTTACAAAAAGCCCTCTTGCTCCTTTTACCGTGTAAGGACAAGATTGCTTTATCTGTTTGCTAACATTTCATATGGAGTTTTTATCTATATTTATGAGAAAGTCAGCTTGAAGTATGTGTGTGTGTGTGCATGGGTGCACACACGTACTATCCAAGATGGCACAAGATGAACCAAGATGGTTCAAGATGGCACACCCCCATGAACCAGAAAGCAGAGTCTCGCCAGACACCAAATCTGCCGGCACCTTGATCTTGGACTTCCCAGTCTCCAGAACTGTGAAAAATAAATTTCTGTTGTTTATATGCTACTTAGTTTATGGTATTTTTGTTATAGCAGCCCAAATGGACTAAAACAAGAGGACAAAACTAACACTTCATTTAGGAAGTGTTAGCCAATCTGGCTTTTGAAGGATAAATAGGAGTTTGCCAGATAGAAAATGCAGTATGCAGGTGGGGTGTTACAAGTAGAGATCAAACAGGCAAAAACTTACAATTACAAATAACATGTGGTTCTTATGTGTTAGGAATTCAAAACGTAGTGAGTGAACTTGGAAAACCAACCAGGTCTTAGAGAAATTATAGTACAAGGGATAAATAAGAGCTAAAATAAACAAGATGCTGTTGTTCTTGCCTCAGAGAATGGAGCTGGGTCTGGAAGAAAGAGAATGAGCTTTCTAGGCAGACAAGGGAGTGAGAAACCTCAAGAAAAGAGGCTCACATGTATAATGACACACAGACATGAACAGGCTTCATGCGTCAAGGAAGTTTGAGGAGTTCAAGGTGGCTTTACAGACTCAGAATAACACAAGAAAAGCATGCTCTTTCATTCATTTCCCCTCAAAAGGAAAACTCTCCGTGTGGTGCTAGCAGGTTTGGTAACCCTCTGTAACACTAACATCTTTCCTTCTCTCCTTAAACAGAAATGGAGCAAGCCTCAAGTTCAGAGACTTCAGCAGGCAACAGTATTGTGGCAGTTTGTATTTAGCATCCCACAGGCTCTTTGAGAATCTTGCCACTTCCTGATAAAAAGGTAGAATGTAAGACCCTCTTTTGAATCTTGGTGAGCTTTTGTGACTGCCTCAAGAATTTGGCAGAAGTAAGACTGTGTGACTTCTGCAGCCAGATCATAAAAGGCCACATATATGCCTTACATTCGGTGCTCTCTCAAGATGCTCACCCTTGGAACCCAGCTGCTATGCTGGGAGGGAAACCAGGCCACACTGAGAGGCCCACATGGAAAGGAACCAAGTCCTTGCCCTGGCTGAGCTCCAGCTGACAACTGGCACCAACTTGCCAGCCATGTGAGTGAGCAGTCTTGGCAGTGGATCCTTCAGCCCACTGTCTGTTTACCCCGGGGATGCCACATAGTGCTGAGACAAGCCCTCCCTGCCAAGACCTGCAGATTGCAGATTAGTGAGCAAAATGGATTATTGTATTATTTTAACCCATTTCGTATTGGGGGTCATTTGTTACCTAGGATTGGGTAGCCAGAACAAGTATCTAGATAGATTTGAATTACATTGTTTTGTTTTATTCTGTCTATTTTTACATTTGCCTTCTATTCATAGCAATACTGATCTCCCATTTGCCCCAGTGATGCGAAGTTTTCTTTGAAAATACATTTATCCCTTGAGTGTGAGCTAGACTTTGTGACTCGCTTCCAAAGAACAGAGTATAGAACGGGGAAAATAATAACTTTAGAGTGGAAAACTCTGGCAGCCATGATCTAAACCGAGAGATCAAGGTTAACATTAATAGTGATAAGTTATGTTGATATCAAGTATCTCCTGATGGGATGGGATGAAGATGGCATTTCACCTCTGTGATATGCTTGGCCCAAACCCATAACCCCCGTCTGATGATGAGGAAAAACATCAGACAAACCTAAATTTAGGGATATTCTATAGAATTACCTGTTGAGGTCAGAAAAGAACCTGAGAAAGTATCACAGATAGAAGAGACTAAAAATAAATGAGGACTAAATGCAATAAAGTATCTAAGACTGTATCCTGGAACAGGAAGAGGATATTAGTGGAAAACTTGATGAAGCAGGTTTCATCATAAAATCTGGAGATTAGCTAATAGTGTTATACCAATGTTAATTTCTTAGTCTAATAAATGTACCATGGTATTGTGGTTATGTGAAATGTTAACATTAGCAGACGTTGGGTGAAGGGTAGACATGAACTCTCCGTACTATCTTTGCAGCTCTTCTGTAAATCTAAAATTATTCCAACTTAAAAGGTTTGTTAAAAATACATTTAACTTGGAGGCTGAGGCTGGAGCATCGCTTAAGCTCAGGAGTTCAAGACTATGGTACGTTCTAGAGTGCATCTGTGAATAGCCACTGCACTCCAGCCTGGACAATATAGTGAGACCCCCATCTAAAAAGACAAAAATATATTTAAGTTTAAAAAAATGGAGAGGTCAACTGAAAAAATCATGAGATGAATTTTGTAAGGATGACAAGAGAATGACTGAGGAGATGCTGATTCCTTCGAGGGAGAGGTCACATTGGGCACCTTGAGAGACAAGTGATGTGCTTGTTTGGTACAAGGAGCCCACAGTGGGGCTCTCAGTTCAGGTCTCTGAGATCAGAATGGAGGGGAAATCTGGTGACCCTTACTCAGAGAGCAGATTCCTCCTGGGAACCCTAAGACCATCTCAGAAGGAGTCAGGAATAATGGAACAGAGACCCTGGTCCTGTCTAAGAAGACTTCCAGAGGCCTTGGGGAGTCAGATGCCCAAGTGACACCATAACTCCATGGAATGAAAAAATAAAACCTTTAATTTTTTTTTTTTTGCCAATAATAAGAGAATCATGAGATTCATTGCAGTGCAAATATTCAACAAATGTCAGAGTGCTTACTATGCGTTCGGTACCTGTTCAAGATTCTGGGGATGCGACAGTGAAAACACAAAGTGTTTTCCATTCTAGCGGGACATGACAGAAAATAAGCAAATACTGTATGCAATATAATTTCGGCTACTGATAATTGCTTTGCAGAAAAATCAAACCAAGTAGGGGAGCAAGGGAGTAATGGGAGAGAGACTATTTTATGTGGAGAGTTGAAGACAGACTCTTTGAGGAGGGATATTTGAACTGGGAACTGAATGCGGTGAGGGAACAAGCAGCTTTGGAAACCAGGGGATGACCACTCCAGACAGAAGCAGGAGGAAGTACAAGAGCCCTGAGTTGGGAATCAGTCTGGCATGTTCCAGAAAGAGTAAGATCAGACTGGCTGCAGTGAATTGGGCAAAGCAGCGAGGGAAAAGTTCAAGTTCCCCATCACATAAAGAGGAACACTGTGCTGTGCTAGCTCCGAGCGCTCAACACAATTGTCGCAAAATAGATTAAGCAAATGCCAAAACACAGTTAGTTACCAGGCACAAGAGGTGTGCCTCAACACTTTCTTGAGGCAGAGGCAACCAGTGTAAACCAGCCCTGACTGCTTTAGAACTGCTTTAGTTCGTCTATCATACCCTTTAGCTAATTGCAATACTAAAATCTCTGCCTAGTGGAGAATTATAGTATCATTGACATAACATGGGTTGTATGAGGGCCCATCATGATTTGTACTGGGTGTGCTTGATTTGTTTCAGTGAAAACATGCAAAAGCTCCACGTCACTCACTGGGAAGAGATTTAAGGCAACACCACTGGTAGGCAGTGTGGATTTTATAAATACTCTGTGAAGAACTTCTCCCACCGCCCAGGAGTGTTGGGAGAGTTCCTATCTTGACCTGGAGCGAGTGCTCTTGCAAGTAACCTCTAATAAACTCATCTAAGTGACCATGCTGGACTTGTCTGAGTCATTTTTTGGTCTCTCGGCTCCATCTCAGTTTAGGGGAGTGTTTTGTCTATACTGTCCCAAGATTTTCCCAAAACAAGCAAGAAAATGACCAAAGATGAAATGGAAGAGATAGGGAAGGGGTCAGGTAACATAGGACCTAGTGGCCTTGGTGAGGAGTACCGAAGATTAAAATCTGGGCAAAAATGTAGAAGATGCTGTTGGTTGCAATTTGGTTACGATGCAATGAGTAATGTATAATTGTCTGAGTGATTCGGAACTTTGGAAATGAAATTTGACAATAGAGGGGTTTCTAGAAAAATAGTGCAAGTTAAACATATAAATTTTCCTCTTTTACACACCAAAATTTTACAGAAATGAGAGTAAAAGGATTAAAAAGATATAGCTCTACAACAGAGAGATCAGAAGAGGAGAAACCAGTCAATGAGAGGCTGTGTAAGTTAAGTTTTCATCAGGGAGATAGAAACCACCTTGTGTATTTCAAGCAGGAAGGGTTTGAATGTAGGGAAGTCCAGGCTCACCCCACCATTGGAAGGCTGGGGGAACAAAAGGCAGGCAATATGCTGCCACCAATCTCAGACTGTAGCTCTGATGAAATCGTAAAAGCTCCACTGGAAACTCTCTGTATCTTAAGGGCTGGGCTGGGACTCAGTAAGGCTAATGAGGCAGTTGGACACAAATTTTTAGGGGGCGTCAAAGAATATTTTAATGCAATATATTTTTTACTTCATTTACTTGTAATTGATAAATAATTGTGTGTATTTATGGGGTGCAACTGTGATGCTTTGACCTAGGTACACATTGTATGATAGAAAGATTCGATCAAGCTAATTAACATTTTATTGTGGTATTTTTCAAAAGCAAACTTAATGCAAATAAAATCCACGATGAACAAAATGTCCAAATTTTAAATGAAAACAAAATTCAACTCTGTACTTGCACAACCCTGCCTCCCTTGCCTCTCCTAATCCCCAGCTCAAGAGCTCTGGGAGGACTGACTTACTGTCTGTTTAGCAGCTACCCACAGCAATAAAATGGGTCATTTGCAGCAGCCTGCCTGGAAGCTAATTAGAACGTCAGGTCTGCTAAGTATGCATCTGTCTGCCCACAACTGCTGCCAAAGCACAACAGCTTCTTCTCATTTATCTTCCAAATCTTTGTGAATACCTCCCATTGGCAAACTCTAAGAAAGAGATTCTTGGAAATGTAATTCTAGGCTTCTTCCCTGTGATGCAGAAGAAACTATAGAAGAGGGAAGTAATGCTCTCAAGTCTCTAACAGACAATCCAACGGAGAGATGTCAAGAAGTTTCAAAAGCTGGAAATCAGCTAAAGATATTAGCAGAACTGAAACAGATCAAATACTTGTAGAGAGAAAAACATCAACAAGCAAACCTTTAGAGAATCTCTAAAAGGTCACTGTTATGGGCTGAATTTTGTTCCCCCAAAATTCATATGTTGAAATCCTAACCCCCCAGCACCTCAGAATATGACCGTATTTGGATATAGGGTTTTTAAAGAGGGTGTTGAGCTTAAATGAGGTCATTGGGGTGGGCCCTAATCCAATATGACCAGCTTCCTTATAGGAAGAGGAGATTAGGACACAGACACACACAGAGAGAAGACCACGTGAAGACGCAGGGAGGAGAAGGCGGCCACCAACAAGCCAAGGAGAAAGGTCTCATAAGAAACTGACCTTGCCAACACCTTCATCTCAGACTTACAGCCTCCAGAATTGGGAAAAAAATAAATTTCTATTGTTTAAGCCCCGAGTCTGTAGTATTTTGTTAGCACAGCCCTAGCAAACTAACACAGTCAGGAATTGGAGCCATCAGATGCAGCAAAAGGGAGAGATACGGCTTAAAATAGGGGACCCAGTTGGAAGTCTATATATTTAGACCCTTAGGGAATCCTCACTTGTCACATACATCCAGGCACGAAGCTTCTAGCCCCCACTGTCAGCATGAAGTGTAGTCAACAAAGACATGAAACTAGAGAGGCTCCAAGCTCAGAGAAACAAGGTCTCATAAAGGGCAGGGAAGAAAAACTATCCTGAAAACTGGGGAAAAAAATAAAAGATTGCAACCTAAAGATTCAGACATGAGCCCTGACTGCACCCACTTTTGCCATGGGGTCCCAGACTGGCATAGGAAATTGGCATTCTTTTCTAGAGAGTTAGGGCTCTGCAAAGGTCTGCACAGAGTGACGTTTGGGGATCTGACCCAAATGGCTGCCTTTCTTCCGAACATCTCACAATGAGGCCCTCTGAGTTGAAAAGCCCCACCTCGCACCCACAGCTTTTTAGTACCTCATTCTTACAGATAAATAGTGAGCTCAGGATCATCAGATATTTAAGGAAACCCCCCAACTTTGAAAGACAGGCAAAGTGAGCAATCAGGAAAAAAAGGAAGAAAGGAAAGAAGGAAGGAAGGAAGGAAGGAAGGAAGGAAGGAAGGAAGGAAGGAAGGAAGGAAGGAAACTTGGAGGAAGGAAACTTAGAGGAAATTGAAGCAAAGCAGAGAGCTCAAGGAAATTTTTTAAAAATTATACTTAACGTGCTCAGAGATAAGAAAAGATATGACCCTGTAAAACAATAACATGATTAAAAAATAAGAATATAAATGGCTTTTGGAAATTAAAGATTTGATAGAAGAAATTTAAAATTGAACAGAAGAGTTGGAAGGTAAAGTTGCAGAAATCTCCTAGAAAGTAGAATAAAAAACAAAACAAATAGAAAGAGAAAAGATAATAAAATTAGAGAATTAATTCATTGAAGTTGGCAGGAGTTGTGCAAAAAGAGCAGTAATTTCCACGAAGAAATACCAGAAGAAAATGTTCAGAACTGAAGAACATGAGTGCCAGATTAAAAGCACCCTGCATAAGATATTTTAAAAAGATTTATGCTGAGGCATGCAATCAGGAAATTTTAGAACACCAAAACCAAAACATCTTTAAAATGTTCATTGCAAAAAAACAGGCCGCAGAGTTACATTAAAAAAAGTGATAATCGGAAAAAAAAAATGACAATCAAAAACTCATCAGACTTTCAAATGCCACACAAGAAGCTAAACACAATGAAGTAATGCCTTCAAAATAAGGAAGAAATATTTTTTCCAATCTAGAATTCTATTCCCAGACAATCTCACGTGTGGATGGCATAAAGGCATTTTCATGCAATGCCTCAAAAAACACACTTCCCGTGATTCCTTTGCAAGAAGCTATTGGAAAATGTAGTCAACCAAAATATAGTCAACAGGAGAGCTAGGGCACAGAAAACTCAACACAGAAAGAAGTCAAAGAAAATTCCAGAGTGTTTAGAGAACATCCAGTTCAGACAGAATAAGATTATAAGAGGCTCTAGGAGAGATGTGTCCAGGAAGGCAAAAAGGGAAACTTGGCGTGTCTGACTACATGAAAAAAATATTGCAATTCTTTGGGGGGAGTTTAGAAATAATTAGAGACAGTGACAATGAAAACTAAGCAAACAAAAACAAGAAGCCGTTCCAAGGACAACACAGAAGTTGACCAAAAAAGGAAATGTAATCATGGTACATGACACAAATCAGTATGCGATAGTATTTACACAGTCATAATAACACAGAACATTAAATACAAATAGTGCCTTAACCATATTGAGGCTTGTAGGAGTAACTGCTGCTGTCAAAGTGCCAAATCCTTTTCTACACTGTGGCTGTCATTGCTCATTTCCCACGTAATATCTATTCTTCCCTTATGATCTACCACTAGAACCCTGATTTTATTTGGAGGATAAATGGATCCAGCTTAAAAATCCCATTTCATCTCCCTTGCATCCAGAAGTAGTCAGACATAGTTCTAACAACTAAAATGGAACAGAAGTCTGAAGCGATTTCCGGGAAACCTTTTCTTTCCTGATGTTGATGCTACTCCTTTCACCTTGTCACTGGCTGCTTCTTCCTCTCAGGAAAGGAGATTCCAGGCCTGGGGATACAGCAGCCTTCCTGTGACCTTGAGGATGAAACCCATGTGCTAAGGATGGAGGAGCCCAAAGAAAACAAGAGACTGATTCTTGATGCCAACCTTGAGGGGCTGCACTAACTTCGACATGCTCATAACACAAAAGTAGAATATGAAATTGGAAACAAAATCATTTATAACAACACCAACATCCATCAGATTCCTAGGAATAAATCTAACAAGAAACATGGAAGACCCCCTACACTGAAAACTACAAAACATTGCTGAGAGAAATTAAGAAATACTGAATACATGGAAGGAGATACCATGTTCATGGTTAGAAGACTCAATATTGTAAAGATGTCAGTTCTCACAAAATTGACCTATAGATTCAGCACGTTCTCTATCAAAATTGCAGCAAGCTTCTTTTTTGTGGAATTTGACAAGCTAATTCTAAACTTTATAGGGAGGTGCAAAAAATCTAGACTAGCCAAAATAATCTTGAAGAATAAGGATTTACACTACCAGAGATCAAGACTTTATATAAAGAACTTATCTTTATTACTTTGTTGATGTCTGCTCTTTATTATTTCCTTCATTTTCCTTTATTTAAGCTTAATTTACCATTTTTATTCTAGCTTGAGATGGAAGCTTAGATCATTGATTTCCAATTTTTTTAATTTAACTTTTTATTTTGAAATAATTATACTCACAAGAAGTTACAAAATTAGAACATAGAATGCCTTGAACCCTTCCCTCAACTTCTACTTATGGTGACATCTTATATAACTAAAGTAAAATGTCAAAACTAGAAAA
>RJWJ010049321.1:0-10284 GCA_004363605.1 Indri indri | reverse complement strand
AAAGATTCTTATTCTGGTACTCTCATTACTCTGCTGCTTAAATTACTTTGCAATTGTTGTTTGTTGTTTCAGATGGATTTTTAAAATATTTGCTCAAGTTGAATAAAGAGTCACGTGGAGTTTTAGGGAAAGCATATCAACTTAATATACAAAATTAAGATAAATGCATATCTTTATGGTAATTTTCTTCTAATATGTGACCACAGTATTGCTTTCTAGTCAATTGAATTTTATTTTATTGGCATAAAGTAAATTGAAATAAAATTATAGAAAAGATAAAAATCAGCAAAGATAAAAAGTTGATAACCCTGTGTAATTTTCATTGACACCTATAATCTGAAGAAGAATTTAATGAGGTGGTTCCCTTTATAGCCTGAAAAGAGGAATAAATAATTTTCTTCATTTAATCCATGCATATTACTATTATTCCATTTAGAATATTCAGTTATTGTTTTTAAATAACTGATATTTTAAATATTATTTTAAATAAAATAAAATAATTAAATTTTCCCAAAATGATATTCACCAAATTTTACAGAAATACTTTTAGATATCTTACTACAGAAAACACCTAATGGAAATAGGAAATAGAGGAAATACTTTGAGGGGTAAATATTATTGAAATCCTTAATAGAAGTATTTGAATGCACTTTACTTGAAAATTAAGAAACTTGGGAAGGAGGTACATTGAAGTAAATCAAAAGAAGGCCAGATAGCAGATAAATGTCAACTGTCCCTTTGCCGGTGATCAATGCAAATGACATATTAAATTTTGAATATTTTTGAAGGCCTTGATTTTCTATATAAATAATGTCATCTTCAGTTGTATTTTTTTCTTACAGAATGAATATCATCTTTCAATTTTTTTCATTTTCTTCTGTTATATTGTCTTATTATAGTGAGTAAAAATTACAGAGCAGTGTTAAAAACTGGTGGCAATAGGTTCAGCCTTGTTTTATTTATTCAACAAATATTTACAAAGTTTATCTTGTGCTAGGCCCAAGATATGTTATATTGATCAAGCCTTTAGAAAATTTACATTTTAGTAGGAAAGACAGACAATACATAAATATTAATAAACGATATCATTGTAGATTGAAAAAAGGTGCTCTAAAGATAGGGTTGCCAGATAAATAAAGGTCACCCACTAAATTTTGAATTTCAGGTAAACAATGAATAGGTTTTGTTTTTTAAATTTTTCATATTTTGTGTATGTTTTATAAAACATTTCATATAAATATTACCCAAGTTTTGCATGGTACACACTTGTCTTAGCTCATTTTATGTTTTTACAGCAGAACACCAGAGACTAGGTAAGTTATAAAGAAGAGAAATGTATTTCTTACAGTTCTGGAGGCTGAAAAATCCAAGGGCATGGTGTTGGCGTCTGCTGAGGGTCATGGCATGGCAGACAGGCAGAAGTCAGCATGTGAAACAAAGAGGAAATGGCTGCTGAACTCGCTTCCGCAATAATTAACCCACTCTCGCGATAAAAGCCCCCATCCTTTTATGAGGGCAGAGCCCTGATGCCCTAATCATCTTCTAAAAGCCCCACCTGTTAATACTATTACACTGCCAATTAAATTTCAATGTGAGTTTTGGCAGGGATATTCAAACCATAGCATTCCACCCCTTCCCCCAAAGCTCATGTCCTTCTTACATAAGAAATATATTTATTCCATCTCAGTAGCTTCAAAACTCTTAAACTGTTCTAATATGATCTCAAACATCCAAAGTATAGAGCAGGAATGGGGGAACCTTTCTGTGTTGGAAGGCTGTACTAATTTAGCTGTAATCAAATAAGGCTGCATTCAAGAAACTTCAATTAGATATACTTAAAATTTCACATTATTTTGTAAAAATCTAACTACTGTGTACTTAATAATTTCATAAAACGAAAACTTTGTGAACTTTAGAGTTAACTAACATTTTAATGACTTTGTTGTGTGTGCTATTTGTTGAAAAGCATTTGAATATTTGGTTGAAGCATGGAGGTTCAGTTGATTCTCTAGACGGGTGTCAGTCATTTGTGGATCTTGATTTGGATCAGGTAGGAGAATGTAGATTCACAGCAATAAGTGGTTGAAAAATCAAGAAAACATTTTTCAGGCATGTTGCCAAAGGCTTGGGTATTCTACTTCATTTCTCCGTACTTCAATTGGCTCTTTCTTAGCATCAAACAATGACTTTAAAAATCTACTAAAAGCTCATTCAATTCCATCTGCAGTTCTTTAGGTGCCTTGGTGATATCAAGAAGGTGAGGCTGAAATGCTAATTTGAGTGTGATGTCATGATTCTCAAAGTCAGTGAACCTTTCATTGTATTCTCCAATTAATAAATCTGTAACAGCTGCATATTCTTCAAATGATTTGCATATATTGCCCTACTCATCAAAGACCTTTGCTAACTGGGGATAATCTTCATCTGAAATTTCCTTTTGAAGAAGAAGAATTTTGAAAAAGATAGCTTTTTTTCAAATTACTTGGATTTTTTGCCACATTATCATATATAAACTTAGTTTTACCTTGCAAAGAAATATTCAAGCCATTTTGATGTTACATGATATCACACAGAAATGCTGCAATCCCATAGAAATCTTCTTTCAAATAATCCACATTGCTGATTCTTTTCTTTGTAAAATTGAACTATCTGTTCTCATAGAGATAAAATTTTGGCTGACACTTGTCCCTGTGATAGCCAAGTCACTTTAGGATGATATGACAAATCCACAGCGAATACCTCAATGTTCAACTATAGCACGTTAGGAAACGGATGATGCCATATTGCATTTGCACGGATATAATTAACAATATTTATAACTTGTTGTAAAGTGTCACTTGAAATACTAGGTTTAGCACAGATTTTGCTGATGTAAGATTACAATGAAAAGAAATGAGAGCATCTGTATTTGTTAATACTTTTTTATCTGTGCAAAAATTGCTTCACATTTTCCTGTCATGGAAGGTGCACTGTCTGTACATACACTCACTAAACTTACCAAATTCAGTCCAACTTCACATTTATCTTGAAAGTTATTGGAGATATCTATTCCTTGTGTACTGTTTGCAAGAGTGCCCAAAGCGAGTAACTCTTCATAGCAAAGAAAATCTCCTGTTATGACCCAAATGCAGTATAAAACCTACACCAAGTCAGTAGTATCAGTTGATTCACCCAAAGTAATTGAATAATACATATTTTCCTTTTGAAGTATTGCCTGAAGTCGTTCTGTTAAGTTGAAGGCTAATAACTGCTGCCAACCAGTTGTGGTTCTCCTTGAAAGAGGCAGTTGTTTGTACTTTGAAATGTTGTCGGGTTCTAAGGATACTACAACTTGGATAATGCATTCTTTCACAATTTCTGCATCACTGAGTGGCTTCTTTTTTTTCTCAATATACAAGCTACCTTACAAGTTGCTTTAGTGGCATTTGTTCCAGGACTTATTGCTGCTTGAAAGAATTGTGTTTGCTTTTGCTTTTCATTTTTTAATTTCTGCACTACAACCTTTCACAGCTTTCCCTTTCTTTTAAAATATTTGTGGTCCTTATCAGTATTATAATACTAATGAGCACTGATTGAACTTCTTTAATGTTAATATTGCAGTATCACAAAGCAAGCAAATCATCTATCTTTAGCAGAAACAAGATAATATTGCAAATTCCCAATCCTCATTTAAAAAATCTGCTTTCTTTCTTTAGTCTTTTCTTGGTGTCCTTTGACATGATGGGCTGTTAAGCAGACAGAATTAAAAAATATTGCCAAGATGTGCAACTATTTACAAATTCTACATCAAACAGAAACAGTGCAGCATTGTCAAAAGCTGATAACAGACTGGCATACTCTACTCCACACACTCTCCCCAATCAGCCTTGTGTGGTACTGGCGCCAGTCCGGCAGGGGAAGTTAGAACTAAATCACGAATGTAGCAGCCATCAATTTAACCCTTATGGCTCACAAATGTCTAACTGTACCAATAAATCTGGGAGGATTATTTTGTTGAAACTTATTTTATGCTTTGGTATTTCAAAATCATTCATTTTAAAAAAGAAAATATAAAAGACAAAAAAATATGCATTAGTAAAAATAAAAGGATTTGTTCTGTAAAATTTGGATTCAGTCAAAAGGCCACACTTCAGGACTTAGAAGGCCACACGTGAACTTAAGGCCACAGGTTCCCCACCCCTGGTCCAGAGTCTCATCGGAATCAGATATGGTTGGGACTCAAGGCGCCATCCACCTTGTGGCAAATTTCTCTTCACCTGTGAGCCTGTGAAATCAAAACTAGTTATCTACTTCCAAAATAAAATGATGAGACAGACATAGAACAAACATTCCCATTGCAAAGAGAAAAATAGGCGAGAAGAAAGGAGTAACAGGCCACAAGTAAATCCAAAAGCCAACAGGGAAAAATATATTAAGTCTTAAAACTGGAGAGTAGGAGACAGGAAAAATGGCGGAGTAAAGGTGACCTCCTGGCTCCCTGCTCCCAGAGAAAGGAGTGAAGAACTTGGTCTGCTGCGCACGAATGGATCACTCCCCTGCAAGAACAATGTTGTGAAACTGCAGAGAAACACCGTGGGACACACAACACAGGGGAAAAAAAAGGTGAATGGGAGATAGGATCCTGAAGTCTGGAGAGTGCGAGATAAACAAGAGAGAACAGAGCATGGGAAGGCTGTGCCTGCCCAGCCAGTGAGTACAGTGGGATCTGACCCACAGGGGAACGTCCTGCTTCCCCACTGACCGCCACACCCACTCAGTCAGGGACTTGCCTAAAGTTGGCGCAAAATCGCAGCAGGAGACGCTGGGCTCTGGAGAACAGACAATAGTGGGAAGCATCTTAAACTCCCCTGATCTCTGTGCCAGGATTGCACTCAGCGGGGGAGGGACTGGTCTGAACTACAGCTCCAGGGAGTTAGGAGACAGGCACCTAGACTCTGGTGGTCAGCGGTACCAGAACACTGGAGGCGAACACTGAAAAGAGGGCTCTAACCTGGAAACCACTGCAGATGATTAGGCCGGCTCAGGGCTGGTCAGAAAGTGCAAGACCTCCTGCCGGACAGGCGTGAGATTGCAGGAGGGTGACACAAAAGACAGTGGGCATCCCGTTGACGCAGCTCCCCGATCCAGCATCTGCCAACTGCTGAACAGTCGCCCCCAACCCTAGCGCTCTGTGGGTGGGCGGCCGCTATTTTTGGGGTCCACAACCCAGATACTGTGGTGCGCTAGCTTCTGGCAGGACGCTTCCTCCAGCTTCCTCCGGGACTCTCATGACAGGCTCCGCCCTTCCACAACCTATTGGCAGCTAGCCAGGCCGGTTTGGTAGGAGAAATTTGAGTGCTCTCCCAGTCGTGGGAGGCTAACACCTGTGGGAGTCACAGGCGCTGAGGTGCTGGGCGGACTCGGGCATCACGCCACACCCTACTGCAGCAACTTTTGGGCCGAAAGTGGTAGGCTCCACCCCTGGAGGTAGAGAGAGGTAAGAAAAGCCACTTTCCCTGTAAGACTGGTGGGAATCTGCAAGGCCTGGCGCAGATCAATAGTTGACAGCCCAGTGATTTGGCCTGTCAGACAGGCTTAGGTCATCTAGTAAGATCATAACTCTGGGGCCTGATCTCTGCATCTGGGCAGCTACCAACAGTGGGGTTTGCGGTCAAGGAAGGAAAATGTTGGCCAGAGGCTACAGCAGGTGCACCAAGTAACCCCTCCCATCAGGAGAAGCCTCCCAAGTGTGGTGGAAGAACCCTGAATAACATATTGGAGGCTCCCCCTAGTGGCAGATGAAGGAACCATAGAAGCATACACATCCGGGCTGGTGGGCAGCAGCTGCTATCTGCCTTGTTCCTACCGCCACTTTAAGAAGGAATAGGGTCAAAGTAACCCTCAAGAGTGGCAAGATCTTTCCTAAAGATCGGGCATTAGTACTCCTCACCCAGGGACCAGAAACCCACACACAGGCATCATATTACCTCGATAACTGGCTCCTCCGCACAATCTACAACCAATGACAGAGAGGGTAACTCCATAGCTCCACACAGTGCCCTCCATCTCAAGCTATTAGAGGGCAGTGGAGGCACACAGGTGCAATTCACCACATGGGAGCTTAAACTGGGGGACCAAACTCACTAATCTCCACGGGCAAGAGGTGAAGACAACATGTCAGAGGTAACCCAACATGCCAAAATACCTCTAAGGCAACACAAGAACAGCATGCCTCCTCCAACCACTGTTAAGGAACGTCCCTTGGGGGCTTGAAGTTAAGGGCATAAACCGGTCCTAGCACTCCCAGTTCTCAGTCAATTACCCTGATGAGAAAGAACCAGAGAAAGAACACAAGGAAAACGAAAGAGAAATGTCACCCTCAAAAAAAATCATGAGACCCTCAAAATCGGATACTAATTTAAATGAAATGATTGAATCGATGGAGGAAGAATTCTGAATATGGATTGTAAGGAAACTCAATAGAATTGAAGAGAAAATAGAAACCCAACATAAAAAAACCATGAGAACAATACAGGAAATGAATGAAAAATTCTCTAAAGAAATTGAAATGTTATGAAAAAGCCAAATAGAGATCTTAGAAATGAAGGAGGCATTCAAGAAAGTTCAAAACCCAGTGGAAAGCCTTAAAAATAGAATGGATCATGAAGAGAGGAGAATATCAGAGCTTCAAGATAATGCCTGTGTGCTAAACAAATCATGAAGAAAAAGAACACAGAAGCAAGAGACAAGAGCAGAACATACAAGAAATGTGGAATTATGTAAAGAAACCAAATATAAGAATTATAGGTAACCCAGAGAGAGAAGAAGAAAATACACAAGGGCTGGAAAATCTATTTCTGCGAATACTGGAGGAAAATATGTCTGGCCTGGCCAGAAACCTAGATATCCAGATACAAGAAGCACACAGAACTCCTGGAAGACTCAATGTGAAGAGGCACACACCATGTCACATAATTATCAGACTGGCCAAAGTAAACACAAAAGAGGAAATCTTTCACAGTAAGACAAAAACAACAGATAACCTACAAAGGCAAACCTATCAGACTAACTGCAGACTTCTCAAATGAAACCCTGCAAGCCCGAAGAGACTGGGGACCCGGACTCAATTTTCTTAAACAGAACAATGGCCAATCTAGAATTCTTTACCAGGCAAAAATGAGCTTCATCTATGAGAGAGAAATAAAGACTGTCACAGACAAGCAATCACTGATGGAATTTGCGAAGACCAGACCTGCTCTGCAGGAAGTACTCAGACCTGCATTATACACTTAACAGCACAATAGACACCTACAAAATTAAAAACACGAAAGAGTTAAAGCCAAGAACACAGATTCCACAATGGCTCAAGAGGTAAAACAAAACAATAAGAACTTACCCAACAATATGAACGAAAATCTACTCCAAATATCAATCCTCTCAATAAATGTGAATGGCTTGAATTGTGCTTTGAAGAGACATAGACTGGCTGAGTGGATAAAAAATTATATGCCAAGTATCTTCTGTCTCCAGAAAACTCATCTAACCCACAAAGATGCTTTCAGACTCAAGGACAAGGGTTGGAAAACAAACTTTCAAGTAAATGGAAACCAAAAGAGAGTGGGGGTAGCAATTCTGATTTCAAACAGCATAAATTTTAAAACAGCAAAAGGAAAGAAAAAGATGGTCACTGTATAATGGTGAAAGGAAAAATCCAACAGGAAGACTTAACAATTCTTAATATCTATGTACCCTACACAGGAGCACCCAGATATATAAAGCAAAACCTGTGTGAACTAAATAGCATGATAAACAGTAATGCCTTAGTAGCAGGGGATTTCAACACCCCAGTGTCTGAAATGGACAGATCTTCCAAACAAAGTAAGCAATGAAATAATGGACTTAAACAGAGCTCTAGAAGGAATGGGTCTAACAGACATCTACAGAACATTCCACCCAAATAAAGCCAAATATACATTCTTCTCATCAGCTCATGGAACTTTCTCCAAATCAACCACAGACTAGGCCACAAATCAGACCTCAATGAATTTAAAAAAATAGAAATTGTACCATGTGTCTTCTCAGATCATAGTGGTATAAAACAAGACATTAATTCCAACAGAAACACTCACTACTTCACAAAGCCATGGAAATTAAACAATCTATTGCTGAATGACTGCTGGGTGAAGGAAGAGATTCAGATGGAGATCAAAAAAATTCTTTGAATTAAATGATAACAGTGACACAAACTATCAAAACCTCTGGGATACAGGAAAAGCATTGCTGAGAGGAAAATTAATAGCATTAAATGCTCACATCCAAAAGACAGAAAGCTCACGAATCAGCAAACTAATAAACTGTCTCAAGGAACTGGAAAAGGAAGAGCAATTTAATTCTAAACCTAGCAGAAGAAAGGAAATAAGTAAGATCAGAGCAGAACTAAATGAAATTGGGAATAAAAGAACTATAGAGAAGATCGATAAAACCAAAAGCTGGTTTTTCAAAAAGATAAACAATATTGACAGTCCTCTTGCTAGATTGACAAGAACTAGAAAGGAAAGGACTTTAATAAACTCAATCACAAATGAAAAAGGAGAGGTTACTATGGACATCATGGAAATACAAAACATTATCTTTGAATACTATAAAAATCTATATACCCAAAAGCTACAAAATGTGGAGGAAATGGACAACCTCCCTAAGCTCAATCAGGAGGAAATAGAACTCCTGAACAAACCAATATCAAGAGCAGAAATTGGAGCAGCAATAAAAAAAATCTTCCAAAAAAAAGTCAGATGGATTCACACCTGAATTTACAAAATATATTGCCAAATATACAAAGAAGAATGCATACCTACATTGCAGAAATTATTCCAAAACATTGAGAAGGATGGTATCCTCCCTGACGCATTCTACGAAGCCAATATCACCTTGATACCAAGGCCAGGAAAGGATGTAGCAAAAAAAGAAAACTACAGACCAATATCCCTCATGAGTATGGATGCAAAAATTCTCAACAAAATTTTAGCAAACCAAACCCAACAGCACATCAAAAAATAATTCACCATGACCAGGTGGCCTTTACCCCAGGGACGCAAGTCTGCTTCAACATACTCAAATCTATAAATGTAATTCACCACATAAATAAAAGCAAGAACAAATACCATATGATTCTCTCAATAGATGCAGGAAAAGCATTTGATAAAATCCAGCAAACTTTTATGATAAAAATCCTCAACAAAATAGGCATAGATGGGACATTCCTCAAAATTATTAAGGCCATATATGACAAACCCACAGCCAATATCATATTGAATGGGGAAAAATTGAAAGCATTTCCACTTAGAACTGGAACCAGACAAGATTACCCACTATCTCTACTTCTATTCAACATAGTGCTAGAAGTCCTTGCCAGAGCAATCAGACAAGAGAAGGGAATTAAGTGTGTCCGAATAGGGGCAGAAGATGTCAAACTCTCACTCTTTGCTGATGATATGCTATTATACCTAGAAAACTGCAAGGATTCAGCCAAGAGACTCCTGGAATTGATAAATGAATTCAGTAAAATCTTAGGATACAAAATTAATGCACACAAATCAGTGGCATTCATACATGCCAATAACAGTCAAGCCAAAAATCAAATCAAAGACACAAAACCTTTCATAATAGCATCAAAGAAAATTAAATACTTAGGAATATATTTAATGAAGAAGGTGAGAGATATTTATAGGGAGAACTACGAAACACTGAGAAAAGAAATTGTAGATGATGTGCACAGATGGAAATCCCTACCATGCTCATGGATTGGTAGAATCAATATTGTTAAAATGTCCATTCTACCTAAAATGATCTACAGAATTAATGCAATCCCTATCAAAATTCCACCATCATTCTTTACAGATTTAGAAAAAATAATTCTATGCTTCATCTGGAACCAGGGAAGACCTCGAATAGCCAAAGCAATCTTAAGCAAAAAGAAAAAATTGGGAGGCATCAGTCTACCAGATGTCAATCTTTACTACAAGGCTATGGTAACCAAAACAGCATGGTTCTGGCACAAGAACAGAGATATAGACCTTTGGAATGGGATGGAGATCCCATATATAAAGCCATCCTCATGTTGTCATCTAATCTTTAACAAAGCAGACAAAAGTATACATTGGGGAAAATAATCTCTATTCAATAAGTGGTGCTGGGAAAACTGGATATCCACATGCAGAAGATTGAGACTGGATCCCCACCTCTCACCTCTCATAAAAATCAACTCATGTTGGATAACAGACTTAAACCTAAGGCGTGAAACCTTAA
>RJWJ010049320.1:0-10283 GCA_004363605.1 Indri indri | reverse complement strand
TCCAACTTCTGCTGCACTCTTGTGAAGATATACATCCTTCACTGATCTAAAGTTGGGCCATAAAATAGAATTAGGAAATTGCTAGCACAGACCATAAAATCCTTGTTCTAAAACTCCTTAATGGTGTTCTAGTTTTTCATACAGACATTTTAGTTATTTTACATTTTTATCTTTAATAATTTATCTACCAGAAACAGTTGAAGAATGAAAACAAAATACTCAGAAGAGCTAAATCTCTGATTTGTGTGTTTAGAAGAGGACTGACTTTTTATGTCCCAAGGATTTTTGCAATAATTTTCCATGTGTTATCTCTTTAATTCTGGAAGTATCCCTGTGAGTTAGATTATCTTTCTGATCCGCATTTTTATAAATGGAAGCAGTACATTCTAGACAAGATAGTTCAGTAATGTCACAAACGGAAATCAAACAGTTAATAAATCAGGATCTTAAGTAATGATTTGACTATGAATTTTAGAAAAATAAATAGAGAATTTACACTTTAAAAGGATCATGGAACCATCTGAAAAAGAAAAAAAAAAAAAAAAAAAGAATGCTTGCTTTGTTTTTGATCCTGGGCAGAAATTCTTTAACATCTCACTGATACTCTGAATAGGCTATGATCCCAGGTCCAAGGACTGAATCCAACCAGCACCTGTGCATGAGGCTGAGTCATTTGTGTGATACTTCTTGCTGCCTTGAAAAGACCCCATGCCTAGAACAGAAAGTACTTTCAGGCAAAGAATGGCATTGACTTGACCTATTCCCCAGCTGCCTGGAGAGAAGTTCACACACGTCGAAGACTGTTTGCCTATCCAAAGGAAGCTTTAGTTGAATTGCTCATTCATCATCCCAACATCATTAATTCAGGGTTGCTCTCTGTGAGGGTGCTCTATTACTCCTCAGTAATATCAAAAAGGCTAAAGTTATACAAACAAGACAACTCTGTCCTCCAACCTATTGTGCAAGGAAGCTTACAATGGCTGTCTGTCTCCTTCTAGGTTGCTATGATTCCCTGCTAATGAAAAGATGAATAAGGGCATATGTTAATGAGGAATCAAGTGCAAATCGAATGTAAATAAAAGGGAGAACTTCTAGTCATGAAAAATATTTGAAGGTGATTTCTCTTCCTCCCTCTTTGCCTCAGAATTCACTTGTTCTTGTCATCCTTTCTTTATTCCCCTAAAACAGTTGTTGAGAAAATAAATCATTGATATTGAAGAAATTTTATGTCTATGTGTATGTGAAAAAAAGAAACAAAACTATTTAAAATGTTCATATAAAACTTGTTAATATCCTTATATGTTGCTTCATATGTTTGACCAACACTTCCAGATTTTAAATAATGAAAGACTGGTTTCCATGAATATATAAAAAGTCATATTTTTTGAACTTAGAAACTATTCAAGAAAAAAAGATTTGACATTTTCTATTAATATAAGAATGATTTGAAACAATATGGCTTTTCTAATCGTGAATCTCTTGATGCATGCATATCACTAATTCCAAGCAAAAAATTCTTTCACAAATTTTTGGTTTGTTTGCATTTGACAAAAGGTGTGGGAAGAAAAAGTAAACTTTTTCAGAAGGCTATATATAATCAGCAACATAGATTCTAATTCTTTAATTTTTCTCCCATAAGTTTCCTTGTAACTTGTCACTTACAAATATCAGCCCTATATTGATTATTTCTATATTACTCCATCAGAGTGAATACATTAATATGACATGGTGATATGCCACAAACCAGCTCCTGGTATTTTATGTCTCCTACAGTTTTTATTTATGAAAAAATATATAGGCAAATATCAACAGATGAAAATTTGATATCTATTTCTTACCTGTAATGTTCTGAAAATAACATTGAAAAGAAAATGCACGACGATGCCTAAGAATCTTACAGAGTCACATGCAATCAATTCAGGATCACACAGAAAGTCAAAATCATGAGGAAACATTTGTCAATAAGCAACTTCTTTCCTATAATGCCAAAACCATGCTTTTCAGACAGATAACCATCTCTGAACAATGGCAGGATAAAGTAAAGGAAATGATCTGTATAGAGATGGTGCCTACTAACCTATATAGCAGTATGATAAACAATATGTAATAATGTCTTACTCACTCGTACCTTGTCTCTGCTACCAGAATCCCAGGAACTGCATGAGACCACCAACTCTGTAAAATTCTGCACATGATGGAATGTCCATTTTCTGGCTTGAGATTGGATTTATGGTTGCCATGGTGATATATCTTGCTTTAAACTTTGTTGATACACGGGGTTTTGACTTTCACTATTGCAAAAGATAGTGGCTTATCACCTATGTGATCTACATAGAGAAGCTAAGGACAGGAGTTTACACCGAGAGCTCCTGTTCTCTGAATCCACTGTACAATTCCTCTAGGAGGGCCAGTTCCTCAACATCATTTGCCCAGAGCTTATTGAGCTATCCTTTTTGTTCTTCTTGTTGTTGTTTTTGGTAACAGCAAATCTAAGATTTTGTCTGGAAAATTGGGTATATTAGGGTTAGCCAATATAGTTCATGCTCCATCTCTTTAAGTTTTTGCCATACCCACTGATTTCGTCTCATTCATGAGAACTAGTCCTATTTAATTTGTCACAAGCTTTCATAACCCCTGGAATACATTCTCTCTGATTACTTACCTTGAAAATAATGCAGGCCTAGGAAGCTAAACAACTTAAAATTTCCATTATATTGTGAGATCTTTGCAATATGGAAAGATTATCTATGTTTTACGACACAGAAACTATGATTTAATGTTCTCTTAGATTAAGGGGTGACAGTTTATCTTTATTAAATGCTAGCATCAAGGGGAATTTCTATTTGGAATGAAACTTAGAAGAATGTTCTCTTGGTCAGAAACTTAGGAAAGTGTAGTTCTCGTAAGAACCCCAACACAAAAACACTGTTTTATATTCAAATATGTAGATTTTTGTCTCTGAATGCTGGCATCTTTCTTAAAATACCTAGAATGTCTGGATTGCTTTGTTTCTGTAAGTTTTCCTGAATATAGAATTTATGAACTTATCTTTTTTTCTTGTCACTTAGGAATAAAGCAGTTAATTTTATTTTAAAGCTATATTTTGAATATTTAATTTAAAGGGCATTTAGAAGGAATTGAGGTCATTTCTAATAAAAAAAAAATCTTCAGCTATTAGAAATTCTAGCCACTATGAATAATGTTTATGAACATGCAACACTGAAAGATTGGGAAAGGAGAGAATTTGGACAATGAAATATCTTCCTTATCTTGGCTTAAAGGAATAAAAAAGTGGTAATATTGTAATATCATCACAGAAATTGGAAACATAAGAGTAATTTTGGAATGTTTTTAAGTTTCCAAAATTTCTAAGTATCAAATTTGGCAATACTCATGTTTCAATGTTTTATAGGTTTCCAAAAATGGTTACAAGGTTCAAAATATTTGCATATCCAAAATAACAGCAATGTCATTCTAATTCTCTGGGAGATGTTTAGATATTTCATGTATTTGGTTTTTGTGTTGGGCAGTTCCAAATAAAAACTTCACATAGGCACCTCAAACATTCTGTACATACTAATTAGATCCCTTATAGTTTTGTATTCACCTAATTATAGCTGTGATTTGATGGTTTTAGTTAGAGAAGATATTTAGTACGTTTAGAGATTTTTTTTTTTTTCCCGGAGAATTAACTGGGCTTCTAGGAGTTAGTTGTATTTATATTTAAAACATTCATCTCCCTTCTGACTTTCTGAGATCAGTCACTGGAAAACATACGCATAAAAGAAAACAGACATTCATCTTAGTGCTTATGTCCACTCGTGTGTACAAACATGTATTAGTATTATATTCCTACAGTTATTACTCCATACAGTGCATGGCCTACGCATGCTATTGATCCAACTTCCCATTTGGACATACAGAGAGTAGTTTATAAATATGTACATAGGTGTAGAGTTTATATGGGCTCAATCTGTTCTTGCTGCAGTGAACTCCACAAAGCATTAAAGTTTTCATCTGCTTTTTTCCCCCAACAATAGCAGGATTTCATTGTGTGCTGCTAGAAATCATATTCCCAGTTGCGACTGAGAGTAAACAAACGCAAAACAGAATCTCTAGGTCTCTTTATTGATGCTGCTCTGGGAAGAGACAGTGCATTAATAAGTGGGAAAAAAGTAGGGGAGGAAGGTTCTAAATTCAATGTGGTGAAAAGAAGGGAAGAAACCCTCAAAGGAAAGTCACTTCCCTTTCAAGCCTACCTGATAAACAAATTAATTTCTTCTTTTCTTTCTCCAGGCTCCAAAATGCCTGTGTAGGGGGTAGGGGTGAGGGGTTTGTGGAAAGGAGGAAAAAAGGGCATTAGGGACGAGATGGAGTTATCTATACGGGATGTTTGTAATTATTTAAGGTGACTGCATTTGAGGGAATTAAGGCTGCCTTGTTACAGATAGCTTTCTTCTCAGAACAAAGGATTCCACTTGGTTTTAAAACTGCTTGTTTAAATTTAACAGTGGAAAGAGACTCACAAACAACTGGTGCTTATATGTACTCAACACATCAGTCTGCCCCGGCACTTTTTCAAGACTTAGAGAATGATAATAATAGGAACTTCCGTGCAAAGCATTATTTGCTGTGAATATTTGCACAGAAAATACACTTGCAAGTGAATTAATAAAGCAGCAGTTTACAAATTATTAACGGAAACATGGAATTTTGGATAGTTGTTAAACTGTTTGTTACAGAGAACTTTCTTTGTGCAAGCATTCTTCAAAATCCTGATATGCATTTTGTTCATGAGGTGTGAATATAAACGAAATTGTCCCCTTCTGACCTACGAGAATGTTCGTCTAAAGGATTAGAAGCAGGAATGGGGTTTCTAAAAACTAGATTGCAGGGTCAGACACACTAGATATACTTCTTTTCAAGCTGCTCTACCTACATGTTAGTTTGGGAAATGGATCCGACGGGTCTGTTGGCACCGTTTTTATTTGGGAGACTTCAACTCACTACCTTACAGCGCTGTTCCCACCACAGGTGACTGTTCTTCCCTTTTGTTTACTTCACCACAATTAGTTCCTTACACAGTGGAAGCAAACGGGGAGATTTCGACTGTTGGTAAATAAAACACCGTGCATGAGTGCCTCTTAAATAGCTTATTATCACGTGTAATCAAACTGAATAATGGCCAGCGAGCAGAGTTCCCACACACTGGCAGATGCCCGTGGGCTGAGCTCTGCTCTGGAATGTCACCATGCAACAAAGCCCTGGGTAGATGATGCATCAGCAGCACTGGGGCGCTAGGCATGTCACGCAGGTGGGGAGAAATCAGCGAGGTGAGGTAAATGTAAGTGTGCCAATGACACGGGAATAGTATTAGATGGATAGGGGGCAAGTGAAAAGACAAAGAAGCCAAGAAATTGAAGAAAACAGCTTTCACCACTAAATGGAAATTATCTCGAATGCTGCATTGCACCAGTGACTTTGACAGCTGAAGCAGCAGCAAAGAGAACCTGACTACGATATTGGCCGTGCTGTTGGCTTTGCAAGGGGCTAAGTGAGGTTGACTTTCGCCTGACAAGATCAATCGCCATTCATACAACACAATGAGCCAAATTCAAGAATGTTTTCTTGGGGACACTCATAAAAAGATTGAAAATCAGTAGGCTGTTCCTATGCCTGGATCCACAGGGACACAGAAATACATTTGCCAAGTGGCCAGTTACCTATGAATTGTCTTGTGTGTTATATAAAATTTCTCCTTGGGAATGTTTACTATCACATGAACATAATTAAACTTTCATGGTCTTTATCAATCAGGAAATGAATACACAGATTTCAAATAATCTTAAATCCACACTTACTTTTGCCCCATTTTAAAGTAGATTTCACAAACCTGAGCCTCATTTTCTTTCTCGCTCTCTCTTCTCTGTGTTGTCCTACGGAATGTGGTGTGATTTTGGCAGATTGGCCTGCACCAGCTATTTGGTTCTGCAGCGAGTTAGCGTTGTCACACACACATGTTCCTACACATGCACACGCACACACCAAGTCAAGTGAACCTCGTTATAGGCTGGCACTCCTCGTGACAGACAAGGAACATCTGTGCTGCTTTGTCTGCAAACAGTGTGTCTGCCAGGGAATCTGATTCACAAATCCTTTAAAACACACAGCCTCCCTCTCTTCTCTCTCTCCTCTTTGCACAAAGATGTGAATATGAATTGAAATTCCAAATTAACTGTTCCAGATAAAGCTTAAGGTTTTCGTTAATATTTAAATTGAACTATCAGACGTGATGTTGTGATATTATATTTCATACCAATAGCTTGCACATAGGGGTTTTTAAATCTTAAGTTTACATCATTTCATAAGAAAAGAAATAATTGATCCCCCAACCCCTGCAAACAGTGGTACTATTGAAACTAACCTGAGCTGTGTAAGAAACAACAAAAGCATGAAATTAGCCAAATAAGCCCAGGGATCATCTCTGTCATTGCACCTCACCTTGAATCCCAGAGCTCTACGCTCTGTAAAATAGGCTCATTCCAGCACTTAAAAGGGAAGCAGCTACAGTTGTTTGGTCAGCAGCTATTTGGCTTTTTCCAGTGCCTGGCATAAAATATGCACTCAATAAATATCTATTTAATATTGAGCAAATGGAAATGTGAGCTATATATTGTGGTAGACACAAACACATAATAAACAGCTTCCATCCTTGATTATATTAGAGTATTGACAAAATATTCTTACGATTTCCAGAGTAAAAATGGGAAGACTTTCTTGAGTAGGAATGATAAAAATTGGTCTGAATGAACAGAATGAGGTAGAATAATGATGGCATTCTAAAAAAATGAAATGCCATTACAAAGAAAAAAACAAAACAAACATTTCAGTGTGTCGAAGACTAGTAAAGGGGCATTTCGATGTTCAGAGAGACCAGAGCAGAAGGTTCATGTAGGGGAGCAGTAGAGGTCATGGTGGAAAAGAGAAGTTGGGAACAGATTATGGAGTATCCTGAATGTCAGGCCTTTGAACCTTCTAATCCATTCCTTGAGAAAGAAGCCACTGAAGGATGCTTTGGCAAAAGAGTGATATGGAAATGAGTATACTGAGGAGGTTAGCCTACCTATCCCAGAGTCATGTCCATTTTTCTAATGGAAAACTATAAGTATTTAATCCAGGAAATTTCAAAATTTTCTAAGTGAGAAGCAGCACACCCTAAGCACTGGTGCTACAGCCACCATTCTTTGAGCTATTGATCTTTTAATTATCTTATAATGGTTATGTCAGTCTTTAATATGCTCTTATGCCTAATTATCTGTTCCTTCTCTGTCTCCTTTGCAAGCTTATCTTTCTTTACTAGGATATTGAATGTCGGAGCATCTCCTGCATGCTAGGATTCAGACTGACTCCATATTCCTTTTCTAAGCTCCTTCCTAAGCTCCTATTTTTTACATGTGTGATTAGCACAGCTACCTACCAACAGATGTCATACGAAATTGTGTCTTCGAGCCAGCTCATTCTTCTGAGCACTTAACTCTTGCAACCAACTGCTCCATTTACATTTCTTTTTGGGCATCTTAAGAAAACTAATCATCAGATGAGATGCGAAACATGTATTTAATATCATCTATCTCCCCTTGCAAAAATGTAGACTCTTTGTGGGCAGCAATTTTTATCTTTTTTATTTTTTCACCAATGCCTTTCTGCATCCACACAGGGCCTTACACATAGATTCAAAGATTTTTGAATGAGTAAATGGTTGAATCTCTGGTCCAAGCTGTTGTCAGCTATCATCTCCAGGGGCATCCTGAATTAGTAGACTATTTCACTTATTTACATTGTTTAGAATTACCGGCAATTAGCGATAATAAAAAATGAACTGGCTTTTAATTGATTATATTATTCTTTTTACATTTTCTACAAAGAGTGCATCCCTTCATTACCCAGACCTAAGGTTAACAGCTCTCACTACCTGCCCCTTGGTAAATTATTGATAATCCTTATCTTAAATGATTTAGCTTAACACTGAATTAGTTTGTTTTCATTCACTTTTTTCTATGTCAAACTCCACAGGATAGTCATATACACCCTTTTAAAAAATATATATCTGATCATAACAACATCCTGCTTAAAACACTAACAAGGCTTCCTATTGTTGCTAAGATAAAAACAGCACATGATTATCATGGCAAACAAAGCTTTGCGTAATCCAGCTCTTACCTCCCTATCTCTTCGAGTAACACTCCTTTGCTCATGCACACTCTTCATCTCTTTGCTCCAGCCACACTGGTCTTGCTGCTTTAAACTCTTATACTTGGCACACCCTTGCAGTACGCAGAAGATTCCCCTTCCTTTTTTCACTTAGCTAACTGCACTGTCCCTTTAGACCTAGGCTCGGAGATGCTGTTTATCAGGGAAGACTTTTGTGATCTCCTTGATCCAGTCAAGTGTCCCTTGTAGGACTTTTAACTAGACTTTGACATTTGTGTATGTGGCTTTGTTCACATTTGCAAACAATTAACAAATACATATTAGGTGTCATCTATGACTTATGAACTGTCCTGAGCACTTGAAATACAACAGTAAACAATAGCAATCATGCAGCTATCATTCAAATGGGGGAGCCAGATATTAGCCAGTATAATACATATTATAGGGTTAGGCTGTGCTAAAAGGAAGAAAGAAAACAAAGCAGGATAAGTGGTTAAGGACAGTAGATAGTATTATTTACGGTAAGGTGGTCAGGAAAATTATTTCTGAATTAAGGATATTTGAAAAAAGAACAGAATGAAGTGAAGGAGAAAATGTTATAACAATTAAGGCAAAGATCGCCCCAAGCAGAGGAAATAGCAAAAGCAAAGGACTAGAGGGAGTAGTGTGCGTGGTAAGTTCAAAATCCAGCAAGATCACTAGTTGTGGCTGGAAGAGTGAGCAAATGGGAAATGGGATGAGAAGAGACACAGATGGGTTGAGATCATATAGGATATTATAAGCCAAGAAAAGAGTTTGAAATTTGGATTTTATTCTGAGTGTGCTGGGAAGGTGTTTGAGAAGAGTAATGCAATAATCCAATTTTAGTTTTAAATGATTCACTGTGTCTGACATGTGGAGAACAGTGAAAGAGCAGAAGCAAAGGGACCAATCAGGACCCTGTTACTGCAGTGTGGACAATGGTGGCATCTGCCTGCTCTAGAAGGATAATGAGAATGATGATAAGATGTCAGTCATACTCAGAATAAATTTTGACAACAGAGCCAACAGAACTTACTCATGGTTCTGTTGTCGGGAATGAGAGAATGAGAAGAATCAAAGATGCCTCCAAGGTTTTGGGTCTGAACAACTGGTTGATGGTGTTATCATTTACTGAAGTATGGGACACTGTGAGAGGAACAAGTGGTTGACTATTTGGGCTTTGGACATGTTAATTTTGTGCGTTTTTTGAACACTGAAGTAAAGATGTCAAGTATGCAGTTGGATATATGAATCAAAGTTCAAGTTTTAGGACATCGTTTATTTTGCTGATTTTAACAGAACTGAAAGACTATAATTCCTTCACAATGATTTGAAAATAATTACTTGCTTTATAACAGTCAAGGTGGAGCCAAACTATTCGATTGCTATATGTGCTGCCACTGGAGAAATTTGTGGGCATGAACAAACCAGATATATCTATTCTAGCCTTAAATACTGATGACACCAAAGTAGGTGCTAAATAAACACTATATTGTTACTATTTTCTTTTGGTAACCAAGAGAAGCAGAAAAAGAAAATGACAACAACCCAGTCTTTGGCACAATGTAGCCCTGAAGAGAATTTATAGAACATAATTTGTTAAACTGTCTAAAAGCAAAGAATTAGAAAAGATGAGAGAATACATGTAATAGAAAGAGTGGTCAACAGGGAATTCGTGTTTGGATTCTGGCTCTTGCAAACACATATTGGGTAACAATACCCTCATTTGTTCCAATACCCTTGGGACAATACCCTCATGTCTCTGGCCTTCAGTAAAATCTTCTCAGAAGCGTTACATAATCTTAGCATTCCTCCAAACTCAAAAGAAATCAGCCTCATTTTTTTGATCACTTAGCTTTCAAAACCTTTCTAAGGTTTTGGTTTGCAGGTTTACTTTATTTTAGACAGAAATATTAATACCCATTCCAGAAACTCCTTTACCTGGGCCGTACGTCATTAGTACAATGTTATTATCTTACCAATCAATTAACATATCAACTTCCTTAGCTACTTATTAAATAGAGAAATTCTCAGCTTATGTATGTTTTATA
>RJWJ010049319.1:0-10285 GCA_004363605.1 Indri indri | reverse complement strand
CCAAGAGCATTACATGCTTATTATAAGAAATTCTAATATTTTAGAAGAAAAGTCTAATATTTATGAAAAAATTACTTTATTCATTTTGAGTAATTGGAAAGTCACAGCAATTCTAAGCACAGGGTTTGGTACACAATAAATATTAGTAAATCAAAAAACAGAGTAAGAGAGAGAATTAATCCTATTAGGAAGCAGAGGTAAGTGCATAGAGTAGCGTACCCAGAAATCCCAGGTTTTATTTGTTTATTTATTTTGTTTATTTTTTGTAAAGACAGGTTCTCACCATGTTGCCCAGGCTGGTCTCCAACTCCTGGCCCAGCCTCAAGTGATCCTCCCACCTCGGCCCCCTCAAAGTGCTGGAATTATGGGCGAGAACCAGTGCACCCTGCCAAAAATCTCAGGTTTCTACAGAAATCTGGAAGTCCTGCTAGAGGATAAGGCTGTTAGGGAAGGTATGTGACTTCTGTGAGACCCTGATAGGTGGGAGGGAAGAATGGATGTTAGATAGGTGAGCTGATAAGGAATTGTGTTTTATTGGCTTTTCTGATGCTCTTAGGGTTCTCTCTTCCTATTTCCTTGGGTGAAAGAGTGAGAATGCATAAATGAAAAAAATCATAATGGAAGAGAAAAGCTAAGAACAAATGAAGGAGGAAGTGGGCACAGGGTCCTTGGCAATGACCAAGCCACCAACACGCTAATTCTCAACATTGTTGTCCTTCCTCCTTGGCCATACATTGTTGAATGATCCCACCTGCTTGTCCTTAGTGAATAGAATTATATGCAGCAATTATGTACCAAGAACCCACAGAAAGGCTCAAGTTGGCATTATATGCATATGCAAAACAGTTGAAGACTCAGGTCCCAGCTCCTGCCATGGTGGGAAAAAGAGAGCCTGTAATCTGTAATAGCTCACATGTGCGCTGCACGCTGCAGCTCACCAGGTGCTTTCCATGCATCATTTCAGTGCATTCCCTACCATCAGGGAAATGTAATGATGCACCTAGCACAGCGCTGCATGCTGTGACTGGCTTGCTGGTATTATGGTCATCCCAATGTTGCAGATGTGGACATGGCTCAATAGAGGTCATGAAAAAATTGTAAGCAACAGCTGCAACTTGCTGGGAGAGTCCCAAGGTGGAAGAAGTCTTCATCACCGTTGGCTGTTCTTCTCCCAGAGTAGGCCAAGGTGGGCTGTGCAGGAAACAGAGCCCATGTTCAAGGTGTGACTTAGGGAAGGACCTTCTGATATAAAATCATAGGACCATAGACTTAAAAGTGAAAGAGGCCTTGAGACTCATTAGTCCAACTTCCTATCCCACGCCTTACAGAACAAATGGGGAAACCAAGGCCCACGGAGTGGAAGGGACTTGCCTAAATGACTCAGCATGAGATGGCAAATGCTAGCCAGACTTTTCTTTGGCCAATTCCTTCTGAACCCAAGCTCCTTAGTCGTACAGAGTTGGAGTCGATTCCCGACCTGTACTAACCATCTCTGATCCTCACTGAAATGAAATAATAGCATCTACCTCATTGGTTTGCTGTAAAGATTAAATTATATCGTGAGTGTAACGTACACAATCGTTTAAATACATATATATTTTCCCTTTTTCAGATGAGGAACCGAGGCTTATTGAAATAAAGACTGTAGCTCAGGTCAACGAGAGAGCCTAGAAGTCCAAGAAACCTCTAGGCGAGAACTGGATGGGCACACTCGAGTCAAGCTCTCCTTGCACCTGTCACTGGGAGCCGCCTTTCTGACCAGGAGCTCAAGAGGACACCGGCCACCCAGTGACCTTTCCTACCTCTGCTGCCTCAATGCACAAACAGGTTGTGAAACAACCTGGGCAGTGACTCAGCCTGCGCCTGCTCCGCTGGTCAGTGCAGGTAGGCTGGGCTGTCTGGTGGAGCCTTGAAAGGACATCATGTCTGACAAACATGTTGCTTGTCAAAGCTCTGACGGGGGTGCCAAGCACAAACTGTGAACTCTGGTCCTTGAGGCATCACGGATGACTAAACTGGGGTGCCTAAGTTGTATACAACATCTCCCGGTTGTTATTCCGGTCTAACAACCCTCCAGGGCCAATGTCAGGAAGAGAGGAATGTGTTAGAGGCCAGGGAGCTGCTATTTCTTGAGAGGCAGCTTGGCATGGTGGCCAGGGCCGGGGCTTGTGGCATCCACATTGTACAGACCTGAGTTCAGATCCTGCCTCTGCCGCTTACTGTCTATGTGACTTTGGGCAAGTGGTTTAGCCTCTAAATGTGAATTTCCTTATACTGTAAAATACCCACCTTGCAGAATTGTCTTTGTGAGATAAAAGATGTAGATTTCCTAAAATACAGAAAACTCTTCATGAATCGTTATTAGAATCCTGAACCAAAGTCTTCCCCTTTCCCCACTTCGAATGGAAATCGCCCCTCCTGCTACTGTCCTGCACTTTCCCATTCACCCCAAAGTAGTGAACAAGCAAGCAGACAGCTGTCACAGACACAGCGCCAGGCCAGTTGTACCACTGTTATCCCACTGATCGCTGGATTCATTTCCTAATATTAGAAGAGAAAGAGACATTTTTAATCAAGGGGTGTGGTAGGCTGGATAATGGCCCCCAAAGGTATCCAAGTCTTAAGCTCTGGAACCCATCAGTGTTACCTTATATAATGTAATCACTTTGCAAATGGGATTAGGTTAAGGACATCGAGATGGGTGACTACCCTGGATATCTGGGTAGGCCCTAAATGTGATCACACATGTCCTCATAAGAGGGAGGGAGAGGAAGGTTTGACTACAGAAGAAGAGAGGGCAATGTAATGATGAAAGCAGAGATTGGCACGATGGGACCTCACGTCAAGGAATGACAGCAGCCACCAGCAGCTGGAAGAAGCAAGAAATGAACCCTTCCCTGGGGCCTTCAGACGGAACCAGCCCTGCCCCCACCTTAACTTCAGCCCCGTAAGACTCATTTCAGACTTCTGGCCTCCAGAAAGTAAGAGAATACATTTCTGTTGTTTTAAGTCACTAAATTTGTGGTAATTTGTTACAACAGCAATAGGTAACTAATGCAAGGAGTGTGGTTGGATTATTATTATTATTTTTTTTTTTTGAGACAGAGTCTTACTGCGTTGCCCAGGCTAGAGTGCTGTGGCATCATCCTAGCTCACAGCAACCTCGAATTCCTGGGCTCAAGCAATCCTTCTGCCTCAGCCTCCCGAGTAGCTGGGATTACAGGCATGTGCCACCATGCCCGGCTAATTTTTTCTATATATTTTTAGTTGTCCAATTAATTTCTTTCTATTTTTAGTAGAGACGGGGTCTCACTCTTGCTCAGGCTGGTCTCGAACTCCTGAGCTCAAACAATCTGCCCGCCTCGGCCTCCCAGAGTGCTAGGATTACAGGTGTGAGCCACCGCACCTGGCCTGTATTGCAGATTTTTAAAAAATGTATTCTAGCCGTGCATGGTGGTGCACGCCTATGGTCCCACGTACTCGAGAGGCTGTAGCAGGAGGATTGCTTGAGGCCAGGAGTTCGATCCTGCAGTGAGCTATGATCACGCCACTGCACTCCAGCTCTTGGCAACAGAATGACCCCGCCTCTTAAAAATAAAAAAATAAAATAAAATAAAAACTTGGTATACCTACAGAATACCACTCAGCATGGAATATTACTTAGCAATAAAAAGGAATGAAATATGGATTATTGCAACAACCTGGATGAATTTCCAGAGAATGAGTGAAAAAAGGTGACCTCAAAAGATCACACACTGTATGATTCACTTATATAAAATTCTTGAAATGACAAAATTATCAAAATGGAGAACAGATTACTAGTTGTTAGGGGTTAAGGAGGGGGTGGAGGCAGGAGGGGAGTGGGGGTGGCTACAGAAAGGTCAGTATGAGGAATCCTTACAGGGATGGAAAAATCCTGTATCTTGACTGTATCAGTATGAATATCTTGCTTGTGATATTGTACTAAACTTTTGCAAGACATTACCATGGAGGAAACTAGGTAAAAGGTACATAGGATCTCCTTGTATTATTTCTTACAACTGCATGTGTATCTATAATTATCTCAAAATAAAAAGTTTAATTGAAAAAATCCTGGGCCCTGTGTTTAAATCACGCTGTGTGTCCTGGAGTAAGTTACTCTTCCTCTCTGTCCCTCAGTTTTTACTCATCTTATAGATTTGCTGTGAGAAGTAAATGATATTATGCATGTAAAATGCTAAGTGCAATTCCTGGTACATTGTAAGGACTTAATAAAAATTAGTGTGATTAGAGACAAATTTGAAAAGGCAGGTAATCAAAATCAAGAAAATATTTTAAACAAAATAACCATAATTCCACCACTCTTAACACCTGTATCAATTTCTATGCTTTTAGCTGCAAGTAAACACAAAACAACCACAGTGAGGTATTACTTCAAATGTACTAGGATGGCTATAATAACGTTTTTAAAAACCCAGAAAATTAGGACAAAATGGCTCTTCAAGAAGATGAAAACAAAAAATGAAAAAATATAAAAATGAATAAATAAAAACCCAGAAAATAACAAGTGCTGGTGAGGACGTGGAGAAATTGGAACCCTTGTACATTGCAGGTGGGAATATCACATGGTTCAGCTCCTGTGCAAAACAGTTTGGCAGTTGCTCAAAAAGTTAAACATAGAATTACCATATAACCCTAAAATTCCATTCCTAGATATATATCCAAAACAATTGAAAACAGGTACTCAAGCAAGTACCTGTACACACATGTTCACAGCAACACTATTCACAATAGCCAAGATGTCCATTAATGATGACCGGATAAACAGATTGTAGTATATGTGCGCAAAGGAATATTATTTAGCCGTAAAAAGGAATGAAGTACAAATATATGCTATGATCTGAGTGAACCTCAAAAAAATTATGCTAAGTGAAAGAAGCCAGACACAAAAGGTCATATATTGTATCATTCTATTTATATGAAGCATTCATGTGGATAAATCCATAGAGACAAAATACAAATTGGTGGTTCCCATGGGCTGAGGAGAGGCGAGTATAGGAGAAATTGTTTAACGGGTAAGAGGTTTTACTTTGGAGTAATGGAAATGTTTTGGAACTAGGTAGAGGTGGTGGTTGCACAACATCATGAATGTACTAGAGGCCACCACTGAATTGCTCGCTTTAAAACGCTTAATTTTGGCTAGGCTCGATGGCTCACTCCTGTAATCCTAGCATTCTGGGAGGCCAAGGCGGGAGGATTGCTTGAACTCGGGAGTTCAAGACCATTCTGAGCAAGACCCGGTCTCTATTTAAAAAAAACAGAAAAATTAGCCAGATGTGGTGACACATGCCCGTAGTCTCAGCTACTCAGGAGGATCACTTGAGCCCAGGAGTCTGAGGTTGCAGTGGGCTATGATGATGCCACTGCGCTCTAGCCAAGGTGACAGAGCAATACTCTGTCTACAAAAAAAAAATTTTTAATAAATAAAATAAAATAAAATAAAATAAAATGGTTAATTTTAAGCTGGAAAAGGTGGCTCACACCTGTAATCCTACCACTTTGGGAAGCTGAGGTGGGAAGATTGCTTGAGGCCTGGAATTTGAGACCCTGTCTCTACAAAAAGTCTCTTTGGGTGGGTGCAGAGCCAAGCGCATGAGGGGAGGACTGAGGGTGTCTACAAAAACTTTTAAAAAAATTAGCCAGGAGTGGTGGCACACGCCTACATTCCTAGCTACTCAGGAGGCTGAGGCAGAAGGATCATTTGAGCCTGGGAGTTGGAGGCTGCAGTGAGCTATGATCATGCCACTGTACTCCAGCCTGGGCAACAGAGCAAGACCCTGTCTCAAAAGAAAATAAATAAATAAGAAATAAAATAAAATGGTTAATTTATATTATGTGAATTTTACCTCAATAAATTATTAAAAACAAAATACCTCAGAATTGTTTAAGAAAAATTTCTCCCTCATATTAAGAAGTCCTGAGATAGAGAAGCTCTGGAATTGTTAATTCTAGTAGCTCTAAGATTTTATCAAGGACCCAAATTCTCTCTCTCTTTGTTTTTCCATTCTTATCATGTTGGCGTTTTCCTTGCTTTTATGGTTGGAAGATGATTGTCATAGTTCCAAGCACTGCCTGTGGATATAACATCTAGCGCCACTAGATTGTAATGAAACAAGGAAGAGCCGCCTATTCCTGAAAATCTCTCTCTCTTTGTAAACAATAGCTTTCTTGAGATACAATTCACATACCATATATTAATAATGCACTCATTAAAAATATACAAGTAAATGATTTGTAGTATATGTAGTATATTCACAGAGTTGTACAACAATCACTACAATTTTAAAACACTTTTATCACCCCCAAAAGAAATCTGGCACCCATGAACTGTCACTCAATGTTCCTCCAACTCTCCTCCCCTCTGCTCTAGGCAACAACTAATCTACTTTCTGTCCCTACAGATTTGCCTATGCTGGTCATTTCATGTAAATGGAATTATATAACATGTGATCTTTTGTGATTGACTTCTTTCACTTAGCATAATGTTTTCAGAGTTCATTTATGTTGTAAAATGTTCAGCCAGTTGTGGTGGCATGTGCCTATAGTCCCAGCTACTTGGGAGACTGAGGTGGGAGTGTCGCCTGAGCCCAGGAGTTTGAGTTATTATCATATCACTGCACTCCAGCCTGGACAACAGAGCCAGACCCCTGTCTCTTTAAAAAAAAAAGTAGCAGTAGTAGTTCAGTAGTTCATTCCTTTATATTGCTGAACAATCTTCCATTATATAGATATGCTACATTTTCTTTTTCCATTCACAGTTGATGGACATTTGGGTTATTTCCACTGTTTGCCTATTACGCATAATGCTTATGTGAACATTTGCGTATAAGTTTTTGTGCAGATAGATATTTTCATTTCTCTTGGGTGTATACCTAAGAGTAGAACTGCTGGGTCATATGGTAACTCTATGTTTTATGGTTTGAGGAACTGCCAGACTGTTTTCAAAGTGGCTGCATCATTCTTCATTCCTTCCAGCAACATATGAGGTTTCCGATTTCTTCACATCCACCTCTGTCTTTTTTTTTTTTTTTTTTAAACCAAGAAGAAACCTTTCCCAGAAGCTTCCCAGCAGACTCCCCTTCCTGTCCTATGGGCCAGACCTAGATCACATGACTGCCCCTAGACCAGTCCCTGGCATTTCCATGATGACTTAGAATTAAGTCTTCAGCTTTGCACAGTGGTAATATTGTAGCCAATGAGGTTTATCCGAGGCGCGATTATTGTTAATTTAAAACTTGTCCCAATACCCTGCCATGATGACCTGAAATATAGTCAGCATTGGAAAAAAATAATAATAATAATATTAACAACAAAAAAAAAGAATTAAGTCTTCAGCTAAGCTTTGGATATGGACACCTTCCTTGACTGGTGAATACCTACACACATGTGAGATTCAATGAACAAAGAAGAAATGGGAAAGAGATTTGGGGTAGGTAAAATATTCTGTTTGAATGTCTTTTGGATCTTTTCCTTATAGACATATAAATATCTGTGTGTATATATATATAGTAAATGTATACATATTTAGAGACAGGGTCTCACTATTTTGCCCAGCTTGGACTTGAACTCCTTGGCTCGAGGAGCCTCCCACCTCAGCCTCCAAAGTAGCTGGGACTACAGGGGCCTGACACCACACCCAGCTCTACATATGAATGTATTTTAAACAAACAAAAGAAATCATACTATATTTACTGTTTTGTAACTTGATTTATAGCTTAACAATATGTTGGATATATCTTTCCATGATCATACATGTTCATTTATAATATGATTTTAATGGCTGAGTGTCCCTTGTGAGTGTTTTAAGTTCTGTAACGTACAGAAATCTTTCTCAATTTCTCTTGGCACACTGAAAATCAGGTTCATAGATGCATTCATGTGCTGGGTCAGGGAGAGAGAGAGATGGGTGATGGCAGAACCTAATTTCTTGGATCCTCTGTCTCGGACTCAAGGCAAACAGTGAGATGTCTTTAAAAAAAATTAGATTCCTTTTTCCCTGAGAAGAGGAATCCAGTAGGCACTCCCTCGATCTTCTTCTACTTTGACTTCCAGTTCTTTCTACCCCCTAGGGAGCTTGCACCAGTAATTGTCATGTCTTTTTCCTTCTCACTGGCTGTTTTTACCCTCCCTTTCATGTCTTTCTAGAGCCTATGTAGAATTCTCAGGATGAAATTTCAGACCTTTCATAATTATATTAACCAGCATTCTTCCAGCCGCGAGTGACAAAAAAGCCAACCCAACCTGTCTTACTCATAAAAAAGAATATTTTTGCTCGTGGCATTTAACAGTATAGGTGACGACTTCGGGCATAGCCGGATCTCAAGACGCAAATATTATCATAAAGAATTGATCCTCCCTCGCTTTCTCTTTCTCTCTCCTTCTCTCTTTTTTCCCCTCTAAACTTGACTTTCCTTTAGCTTCCCTGGTGAAATAGAGCTTCTTTTTCACCCGAGAATCTAAAAATGTGCTGGAGAGGAGTCCCATTGGTCCACCTTGGGGTATGTGTCCCTCATGGTCATTGTTGTGTTCTAACTGTCTAGAGTAGACTCCAAGGTGTGCCCACACCTGGGTATATAAAGATGCCGTCCGGCCTACCAGAACTATATAGACTGAGGGTAGGATGAGTGGATCACCAAAACAAAACAGGAGTGAGCTGTTTCCAAAAAAGGTGGGAAGGCGATTGGGTGGGTAAATGTGGACACCCTTTCCAGGATATTCAGCATGGGATTCAGTTTGTCCCCACCAGCATGGCCATGGAGTTGTTTACAGCTCAGCGTCCATTCTGATCAATTTTTGCTTATGCCCTTCCAGTTGTTAAATATTTTGAAGATCACCCCTGCCCATTTCCACCAAACAAATAGTCTTGCCCTGATTTATCAACTTTCCCAGCCAGATCTTCTGTTCCTGCCGCCATGTGCACACATCCTAGGCTCACCCAGTGGCCATAGGATTCTCCAGACTCCGTCTGTGAAGGAGCAGTCTGTCTGTCTACTTTTGATCAGACCCATCTTCAAAGACCAGCTCAACCACCATTGCCTCCATGAAGCCTTCCTCGTTGCCCCACCTGGAACTGACCTCAGACCTGCTTTACCCCACCTACATGCTCTTTAGCAACGTCTCTCTCATTGTGTCTCTGCTTGCAATCAGACTTCTACCTGTCTTTATCTCCCCTGTGAGATTCTAAGCTTGTTGATGTAGGGACTTCATCTTACGCACCTTTCTGTTTCCCTGAAAGTCTGTTATAAAGATTCTCTGCCACTCAGTTAGTCCTGTGACATCAGGCAAATTCCTTCACTTCTCTGAGCCTTGGTTTATTCTTTTGTAAAACAGGGATAAGATCCCTTTCCCCTGTCCCCTTTGGTGAGGACTGAGACATACATACGCACATGATTTATTGCACGTATACCATGTGTTGCACTGAGGTGATGTGCTTTGCAAAGGACAAACACCTAGTGTTGGCAGAGTTGGCATTCAAATGTCCTTCTCTAAATAGAGACCGTGTTCCCACCCACCGTTCCAAACGGCCTCCCACCTGGCAGAGGGATAGTGGCTGGCACACAGTAGAGTGCAATGAATGTTGCTAAATGCTTGACTCTGTTGAATTGAATCAATTTCAGCTGCACTTCCTCCTGGACTGTGGTTTGCCCCTCTCCAGTCCATCCTGGCTGTGTCCTCAGACCACGTGACACACAGTCCCCTTGGGGGCCCTACTTAATTCCTGCTGCCCTGGAATGTGTCTTCTGTGGACTCCTGTAAAGTGGGAGGAGCCCGTGGCTGTAAATCCCGGATCTGCAGCAGCCCAAAGGTCTCTGTTTGCACTGACCCAGACAACAGCTGGAGCTCCAGCCAGGGGAGATGGTGCCTGGTGGGAAGGAGGAATGGAATGCGTGAGCTTTCCAGTCCTCCCCCACTCGGATGAGTCCAAGGTCCAAGGCTGCTTGGTTCCTGTCTTGAATGTACGGCTCACTCCTTGGTTTCTGAGGAATTTGCGGTGATAAATCCACTTCTCCCCTGTAGTAAGCCTCCTCACTTCGTAACAGCCTTATGGCTAGATATCTGGGAAAAGGACACACCGAACTTACATTGCTGCTCCTGAAAACATATTTGTCCCCAAAGTCTGTTTGTTTTTCATTTACCAAACAGTTGACATGTGCCAGGTGTTATATTGAACATGTTATGTGCATTGTTTAATTCGGGATTTCTCAACCTCAGGACCCATTGACTCTTTTGGACTGGATAATTCTTT
>RJWJ010049318.1:0-10288 GCA_004363605.1 Indri indri | reverse complement strand
ATATTTACAATGGAATATTACTCAATCATAAGAAACGACAGTGATCTAGCACCTCTTACACTTTCTTGGATTAAAATTAAGCCCATTATCCAAAGTGAAGCACCACAAGAGCAGAAGAATGGGCTCCACTTGTACTCACCATCAAACTGGTTCTAACTGATCAACACTAAGTTGATCACATGGCAGAAATACTCTCTAGAGATTAGGGGGATGGGGGGGCAAATCAACAACTAAAGGACACGGGGAGCACTAAGGGGGGGGGAGGGAAGGGCACGCCTTAAACCCGCACTTGGGTGAGGCAAAAGAATAAAGTGTAACTGTAGTGTTTGTACCCTCACAATACCCTGGAATAAAATAAAATAAAATAAAATAAAAAACGATATGGATGAGTATGCTCTGCTTAATATATTACTTAGAAATAGAAAAACATTTTAAATTTTACACTAATTTTTTATTAAGACTTTTCCTCAACAGCACATTTTATAGAGGTTACATGAGTCAAAAAAATTTTGATTAAAGCAGATTTAATCTCTAATCTTTTAAAGTATCAAGAAGGTAAGGAGGATATAATACATGTAGTTTTATTACAGGGAGCTTTTCTTTCCCACCCAAATTGCTAGAATTGTATATTCAGGTTTCAGAATGAAACCCTCTCATAAGGGGTTGATTTTCCCTCCTTTCTGAAAACTCACTTATGAACTAATTGAAGATAAGTATCCACTGACATTTTGGGCAATGATATCTCTGTTTTTAGATTTGACCTAAAAATAACTAAAGAAACAGTAAAATAATTTTTGCATGCCTATAGGCAAAATATCATCCTGTTCAGGAGAAAAGACCTTAATGGTCTTATATTTTAATTGATTAAATTCCCAACTGCGTTGATGTGGTATACCCTTTATAAAGGTTAGACCTTCCATCTGTCTACCCTTTTTTATGAGACTCAGGGAAGTCTGAGCTGCAGATGTGGCAGTCCCAGGGCAAAATGAGGGTAAGCTAAAGCTGCTATCTTTCCAGTCAAATAAGAAGACAGCATTTTCTTTCTTGAAAAGAAAAAAAAAGGGCATTTTATTTTCCCAGCCAGTCTTTTACAAGCAGCTCACCGGTTGCATAAATAAAGAGCAGCATCCCCCATAGACTGGGCTTTTTCATAGGTGACCTTGTGAGAACATCTCAAAACAGCCCATTTTGTGATTTGTATATTTCTTGAGACTGATCAAGATCTTCCCCCTCTTCCATTTGAGAAAATTGTGTTTAAATGACATCCAGATCATACTGCAGAAATATTTCTTTATTACTTCATTCTCAAACATTAGAAATTGATTCATTTGATCCCCAACTCTGCTGTGACAGAAAGCATGACTTCTAAATGCTAACAGGAGAGAAAAGCTCCTTGGTTTAGAATTGTGAAAGACTAAAGCAGCTCACAGTCCACAGATCTGGCTTAGACACCCTCTTTGCTGAAAAGGAGAGATCAAATGGGCTTGATATTGAGTAGAGTTAATCATGATTTTAAATAAAAAAGGAAACAAATGAATGACATATGGAAATGTTATTAGAATAGCATTTATCAGTTGTAAGAACCTTGAAATAAGAGATTGCGTAGATTTACATCCTGCAGTGGCTTGCATAATAATAGGGACTACATAGTAGTGGCTTAATAAATGTTAGTGAAAGAGCAAAGGGAAGGAGTTAAGAAGGGATTATAAATGCCCTTGTAGTCTAGTGGAAATAAAAGACACCACAAGATAAAGAACTATAGATACCATGCAGTGATGGATGTAGACAGGGGCCATCTTTGGCAAGATCCAAGATCATAGACAGCAAGTATTCTAACAATATAGAAACACATGACATTCCTGTTGTAGCGAGTACACCTTCAGTCAAAAATAATACATTTCTTGTTTAACCAGTAGTTGTATATTGTCGTCTTTGCTTTCAGAAATGACTAATAGAAAAAAATGACCCCACTGAGTCTGGAAAGGTCTAAACTTAATATCATGGTAGCCAGGTGGAAGTCAGAACAAGAAGGATGAGCTTTTGAATGAGAGTCACAAAAAGACAGATGATATCTTCATCCAATAGTCTTGGTAGTCTCATACTAAAGTGATGATGTTAAATATTATAGCATAAACATGTAGAGATTCATTAAGAAAAATACTTTTCCAAACATTTATAGACTAAGAAATATAGACTAAAAGAAAGATAGCAGCAAAAGTTGAAGAATTTGTTGACATAGAAAGTCAAGAGTCCAAAAAAATTCAATGGAACTTGTTAGCAATCACATTATGAAAATGGCTTACAAAGTGAAGAGAAAGGCAGTTGAATCCAGCAATAACAAATTGAAACAATAGCCGAAAAAGTGCTACAAATGTACAACATAGCTATTCATTTGTAATGAATGAGTAATAGAAGCGACAGTCATAGAAGTGTTCATAAAAAGAATAATAATAGATCTTAAATGTTGAGTGATTCTAAGGACTGAAGAATATATATGCACACATTGTTGGTGCCAATATTTACTAAGGATTTATACAACTTGCCAAGCTTTGTGCTATACTCTTTGTAGATAATTTCTTAGTTACTATAACAACTATATTATGAGGATATTATAAGTAAATCTTACAAAAGAATAAACTAAGGTTTACAGAGACTAACTTTCCCAAGGCCATGTAGCTAGTAAGCCACATTTTCTAACTTAAGTTTATGTAACTTCAAAGTTCATATTCTTTATCACTAAGTTTTGTTCCACCATCTTTGGCCATAATTATGAGTTTCCAAATGTGAAGTGGTAGAGAATATCACTGATGATGAGAATTCTGTATAATTGTGAGGCTAATGGGGCAGAAGGGTTATCAACACAAATGCTAAAAGCTAATGGCAGAGGAAGGAAAGTCAAGAAATTGGGACAAGGGAAAGAGGAAAGAGAGGAAACGACAAAAAAAAAATAGATACCATAGGCAGTGATATGACATTCAAACGATAATTACTTAATTTTATCAAAAGATATGGCAGAACAGTAAACATACAGAATAAGGATTATTCCAGAAGCATGGGGCAAGTAATCTTCATTGGAGAAGTAAACAAGATAAAAGGGAAACGGAGAACTTGAGGATTTCAAAGAGTCTGCTCACCATAAAGAGGTGATCCAGATACAAGCAAGAAGCAATGGAACAGAAGCACGTGTGCAGAGGAGAGGAGGCAAGCTGAGTGGGAAGACGGGCAATCATGAGCTCATGACGCAGACATGTGGAACCCTCTACACTGCTTACCAGTTCTGTGACTTTACGCCAGTTACGGAATCTCTCCTTACTTCTGTTTCCTCACAGGCAAGATGATAGTAAAGAACAATAATACAGTCCTACAGAGTTATCGTTTAATATCTAACTCTGATCTCAGAGCTCATATTATTCTGTAACCATCACGTTCTAAGAAAGATAGAACAATACAATATCAGAACCTTTACCTTCAAACTTTCGATTGTCTCAGTGTCACCCTGTTCAAATTAGAGTCCTCTTGTATCCTATTTCAGTAGGATGATGGTACAGGGAGTTTATTTTACTAATGTCTCTACTTTGGCATATGTATATAACTTTCCAGAATAAAGTTACAAATAAAATTCTCTAGAATCCTATAAATTAGCAACATCCTCTGGAAGAAGCTGCCTATCACAGATTTCTGCCCTATAAAAGAAAAAAATACCTAATTTTTTATTTTATCATTTTCCAGAAGGGTGGTTTTACAAATGCCCTTGCTAATGTGTTCGCTCTCAGAGGATCCCGTCATATGTATCATAATGAAAGAAAAATGCTAGGGGTGCCAAAAACCTGAAACCAACTGTCCACTGCTAAGATGCTAAGTAGGCAGGATTGCTAATTCATTGTGCTGCCTTTGTCTTTATAGAGGTCACCGTACAGGACAATCCAGAAGGAGATGATACCTACTAGTGAGTAGTGATTATTCAGCGTCATAGTCAGCGTGAAGGAACACATACACCATGCGAACATGAGACAAAAGGTGCTGATTATAGGATGGTATAAAAATAAAATGGGTCAGAGCCAAAAATATCTCAGCAACTTAAAGAACAAGACTGTGCTTCACTTTGATGGTGTGGTCTTTTAGTTCTTTCAAAAGTTCTTTTATTCGTTCATTCAGTGAGTCAGTCCAATAATCACTGATGGAGTGCCTTAACACTATGCTAAATGCTATACTGAATTACACTGACATGATACCTGATATCAAAGGAAAAAGAACGTATTTTTTAGACATAAAGACAGACATAAAATAATGTGCTGCTGTGATTTAAAGGAGCCCGATTAATAAAAGGCTAGTTATGAAACAGTAGAGAAATAGATAAGAACTGAGGAAGATTGAGGTTGAAATGTCCACTCTGCTTCTCATAACCCTGGTACATGGGAACAGATAACTTTCTAATACTGCATCAGAGAATTAGGCACGTACTTATCCTGGCATAGATACAGCAGGGAGCAATTGTAGGCTTCCCTAGCTGTCCTCTCTAGATGTTCTGCACCTGAAAAACTTGTGCCATGAGCAACAGACCAGAATCCTAGAGTTTACTAGACAATGCAAAAATTAATTACCAAAATTATTATATCAATTACATTAATGCCAGCAGGGTAGGAGAGCTACCACTACAATTCATCCTTCCAAACACTGGGTGTGGTATACTCATTACAAATATAGTGCAATTCAGCACCCTTGCCTGCATTCATGGCCTTTGCAATGTGACTTTGAAGCTCCACCTGTCAAAAGTCTATTCCTTGAATTTACTTTTGCCAAAGGAATTTGGCGAGAGTAATGATACACCTTTTCCAAGCCTGGTCTATAAGAGGCCTTGCATGTTTTTGCCTTTTTAGAAAGAATTTTTTAGGAACCCTGACACTGCATGAGATCAAGTCCAACCTAGCCTGCTAGAGGATGAAAGATGGTTCAGAGAAGAGATGTATTTGCCCTGATGAGGCGATCCTCATCCAGCCAGTCCCAGCCAATTTATGAACTGATGGCTGACACATGATGAACACAGGAGAGGTCAGCTTAGCTTGGGCCAGATCGGCAAGAGTGCTAAGCTGACTTCACAAAACTAGAATTAAGCCACTAACATTTGAGCTGTTTTGTTAAATAGCAATAGCTAATACTTTGACACCTTGGTATTGTCACATTTATTTTTCTTGATTAATTAAAATGTGTTATCTCTGAAATGGCACCCTTGTACATGTGCACCAGGAAACATAAACAAGAACATTCACACCATAATCATTTTGTAATAGCAAAAAAATAAAATTCTTGTTTAGAAATTAAGACAAACCAAATGTCAAAAACAAAATAAGGGATAAAAAAGTTGTATTATACAGATTGGAGTATTATTCATCATTGGAAATGGCTAACTAGAGATACAGGTATCAACATGGATAAATTTTTAAGTAACATTATTGGAGGAAAAGAGCAATTCACCAAAAATTAAAGTGGGACTCCTTTTATGTAAACAAATAACATATAAAACTTATAAATACTATTTAGAGATACCTACATGCATGGTAAAACTATTTTTGAAAAGGCAAAGGATGATTAACACAAAATTCAGGGTAGTGGTTTCTTCTGGTGGAGTGGGAGGGAGAAGGGATTGGGGTGGAGCACACCAAGGGCTTCAAAGACACTGAAAATATTCTATAGTGTCATGTGACTTATTTTATAACCATCAACAACACTGTATTTAGGAGATAGGCTCCTTGTATGTACATTGTATAACAAATAGTGTTTTAAATAAAATGCGTTTAATGAAGACAAAAATGAAAATGAGGGAACCAGTTAGAAGCCTACTCTATTAGTTCACACGATATATAATGGTGGCTTGGCATTGGGTATTAATGGTGGAAACAGGAAAATATAGATAAACTAAGGTATGAAGCTCTACCATCTATTAGCTGTTCAATAGTGGACAAGCTACCTAACCTCTCTAATCCTCATTTTATCTGCTAAAAACGATATATGTGTGTGTGTGTGTGTGTGTATGTATACGTGTGTATATATATGTTTATGTATATGTATATATATGTGTGTGTGTATATATATACACACACACATACACATATACACATATATTTTGGAATGCATGGAATAGTTCTGGAAGGATATATAAGAAGCTAATAACAATAAGTACCTCTTGAGCAGGAAACAGGGTGAGGAAAGGCATCATTTTGCTGGATACCAAACAATGAAAGAGAATGGTCATTGTGTCATGAACCAATATTAACCAGTTAAAAAAAAATTAAGTTTAAAACTTACAAAATCAAAGTACTGACATGCAATTTCATACTTCTCTGCATTTTCCAAATTCTATATAATGAACATGAATATTAGTTAAGGAGCTTAGCTTAGTGTGTTACAATATGGAACAGGATTCACAACACCTGCATCACCACTTAGTTATAGTATATGGTATAATTCTCTAAGTCTCAGTTCCCTTTGTAAAATACTTCAATAGCACGGTTTCGTTACACTCATCACAGCTTCTCTATATTGTCTATGAGACTATAAGCTTTAAGAATGCAAGAATAGTGTCTGTCTTATTCATTGCTCAATCCCTAATGCCTAATACTGTTTGTCCACTGTAATCACTGTTGGCAATCATTATATATGTATTTAATATAATTAGATAAAAATAACTAAGTCAAGCAATTGAAAAATATTCATACTTACTACACTTTAGAAAAATAATTCACATGTAATATAAACAATCGATCTTCCAACACAAACTGAAAGTCTTTGAGAGCATTTTACAATTTTAGAGGGTACTCATAGGGTAAACTCAAATTTGGGGTTCTGTCTAAAGGATTTACAGAAGTTGCCTATTGTTCAGGGACAGAACAGACTAGTTAGATAATGGTTTTAGGGATTTATTAGTTTGTAAAATTATACCACAATTTTTATTTTTTAAAAAGTTACTCAAGCAAATAAATTGAAAAGCATACTTTATGCTGGGAAATCTATTCCTGTGCATGCTTTTGGTTTATTGAGTGACATAATAAATTGCATGGTAATAATTTATACTTGGATCATTTGAACTTTGGACATCACAAAATCACTTTACCATAAAATTACATAATTGGTTACAGAGAGGTTTAAGCCAAAAATAGACTTTCAGTCAGAGGCTACTGATAATTGGAGCATGTGTTTCTTCACTATGGAATAGGACATTTTCCCCCTCACTCTGCCATCTGAAATCCTTAATAATTTTAAATTGAAGAATATATAAAGCTCCATAATTAAAAGTAGGTACCCATGTTGCTTGCCTACCAGTTTGGTTTATCCCATATGTGGAGTTGGGATTAAATATATGCCCTAGACCCTGTGATAACTACGGAGACTTCCTTTATGAAAAACCAGATTAAACTCTTGGGTCTTCAGAGGTGTGAGCACCAATACAGCCCTTAGAAGTACATTCTGTGGTATCTTCTTTTACTCTTCCAAATGTTATCCTAGTTATTTGGCTGGAGCCTCTCCCTTGGTTGCCAGTCCTTACTTTTCATTGATTGCATTTCCCCATTATCCCAGTCCCTAACTTACCACTACACTTGAGGCCATTGGTGGAAGAGGCCCTGGCCACTGCCTAACTTTTATTTATGCTTCTCTCTAAGGCTGAGTTTCTTTTTACACATCTCTAACACTGAATAGTGCCCCACTAGGTGTTAACAAATCTCTCTCCTTCCTTCTATAATACCATGGTTGAATGTTTATTCAGTTGTATCTTGAAACCTTTCAGTAACAAAAAGCTCATGACTTCAAAAGCAGATCATTCCACTGTGAATTCTAGCTCTTTGTTGAAAGTTCTGCATGTGGAACTATATTCTGGCTCACAGTTCCACCCCTTAGAAGTGTTACAAAATGAACTTGGAGAGGTTTGAAATAAATAAATCCAATGCTTCGACTGACATAGTCTATAGAGACACTGGTCATCATTTTTTGTTTACGCTCCAGGTTCTCAATATTCTTAAAATGTTGTGCATGGAATTATGTGTACCAGGAAGTGTAATTGCTGATTCAGAGGGTAGATGCATAGGAGGGGCCAAGATGGCAGACTAGAAGCAGCCAGCACATACCACTCTCACAGAGATGATCAAAAGTGGGCAAGTAGATATAAACTTTGGAGAGATTGTTTGGGAGAGAGTATTAGAAATCAAAAGAGAAGCAGAGGGAGGCAGCAAAAGCAAAAAAAGAGGGAAATACTGTGACCTACTTGGCCAGATCAGAGGTACCTGGGGGATATACCTGCACATGGGGAGGAGAGCAGGTGAGAAATCCCCAAGGATCCACACTCCTCCTATGGACATTGCAATATGAGCTTCAGGAGGATCCCTCCACAAACATGTGTTTCCAAATTGATACAAGGAGCTGCCTAGTGACTGTGCAGCAGCTCTGCTTCATAGAAAAGGCACAGTAGGGTCTCATTGGGTTTCAACCCCTGGGTGCTACAGCTGATGTCAGTATGAAAGCCCAGCCCCAGAGCACTACATCAGCCCTGGGGCCAGCTCCATTGCTGCTACCTCCTCAACACCACTGCCAGGCCAGAGAAGGAGCAGGAAGGCCAGGCACTCTCATTCACTTCAAGAACAAGCACCTTCCACCACCACCACACAGGATCTGGGTGAAGCAATTGCCCATGGCTGTCCACACCTGCTGCCACTGCCTGGGTACCCCCACCCAGTCATTGCCACTGCCAACACTGCTTCTGCTGCTGCCAGAGAACCCAGGCAGAGAAAGCACCCATGAGTGCTTGTACCCACTGCCAGTGCTTGCATACCCCCACCCAGCCATCACTGCCACCACCTATGCTGCTGCTAGCCACCCAGGCAGAGCACACCCTCACTACCACCTGCCTCTGTTGCTAGTGCCTAGGTAACCCAGCCCAGCCACTGTCACTTGCCACTGCCAGTGGGGGACCTGGGCAAGACCAAATGCCCATGGCCCCATACCCACTGACACTGCCTAGGTAGCCCCACCCAGCCACCACTGCCATAGCTGCTGCTGAGGGATTTGAGTGGGGGCAAATTTCCAGGGCTGCTGGCCTCCACTGCCACTGTGTAGAGGAACTCATCCTGCCCCTGCCCAAGGTGTCAGCAGCATCTTAGGGACCAGCCCACCCCTCCACGTGAATATCTTTTATCACCTGCTTGGACTATGTCAACCACAGAAGAACAGGGAGACATGTGAGAAGAGCAATGTTAAAGGCTCACAGAGCATCTGCTCCTCTCCTGCCTGATCAATCTTCAAGAGCAAGATCCAAGCATACCATCTAGAGGCCTGGAAACTGGGGATTTCATAATCTAGTCCACCAAAACTGGGACTTTAACACTCTCCCAAGGGTCTGAGTTCCAACTTACCCAAATTGCAAGCAACACCACAGTGGATACCTACTGGCATGAGCCAAAGGGCAGTATACCTCTCCATCTTTTCACTGAACAACAGAGTTCTCAGCAGAAGAGAATAAGTATACCACAAAGCTATATGTTTCACACAAAGGGAAGAGATTCTAGATGACAAGGAATCAGCATAAGAAGTCTGGAAACATGAAAAAATAGTTGTTTTGACAGACCAAAAGGATCACACTAACTCTTCAGCAATGGACTCACTGAAAGGAAATTGTTTAAATAAAAGATATGGAATTCAAAATATGGATTGCAAGTAAGACCCAGTGAATTGATGAGAAAGTTGAAACCAACACAAAGAAACTGAAAAAAAAAATAATTCAAGACATAAATGAAAAATTTACTAAAGAGATAGATAATCTAGGCAAAAAATGATAAAATTTCTGGAAATGAAAGTGCCATTTAGGAAATTTCAAAATACAGGGGAAAGTTTTAACAACAAACTAGGATACACAGAAGAAAGAATTTCAAGCTTAAAGAAAAGGTTTTCAAATTAACCCAGTCAAAAACAAAGAAAAGAGAATCATGAAGAATGAACAATATTTCCAAGAAATATGGGATTATGTAAAGTGAACCAATATAAGAATCACAGGTATCCCTGAGGGAGAAGAAAAAGCAAGAAGCATGGAAAACCTATTTGAAGGAATAACAGAAAAAATTCCCTGATATTGCTGGAGAATTAAATGATCAGATACAAGAAAGTCATAAAATACCTACAATATTCCTGGAAAACAGGACATCACCAAGACACATAATCATCGGTTTGGCCAAAGTCAAAGTGAAGGAGAAAACTCTACTAGCTGTGAGATGAAAGCATCAAGTAACTTAAAAAGGAAAACCCATGA
>RJWJ010049317.1:0-10285 GCA_004363605.1 Indri indri | reverse complement strand
TGATTAATAATTGATTGGTTTATTTTTTTTTTTCTTCTTTTAAAGAAACTATTGTCATGAAAGGCGAACAAACTATTGGCTTATCCTCCATACTTCCAGGTCTCACAAGTTACTATTCAGGATTAAGGTTTTGTGGAATGAACAACATATACATAGGCAACTCATCATTCACTAGATGTGAGTAGAAATATAGATAGCTGAGCCACAATTTAAAAGTCAGGTTATTTCTACTTGGGTAATCGTAACAAAATGTAATTTATTCATTAAATAGTTTCCAAAATATTTTCAAATTATTGAAATATTAAAATCTACCTGGAACAAATTTTAAGCTCCTTCTCCCGCCCCCGAAATTCAGCGTTCGTTCCAATTTAGAAGAAAGACTGTTTGTCCTTCTCAGGCTCCTGTACGGAGAAACCGGTCTCTCTTCCTTGGGATTGGCTGTTGCCATGGTAATTCTTTGTTTAGAGGCTGTGGGCGCTGTCTTCTAACCAGAGCAGGAACTTCGCTGCTGGTGGGTGAGCAGGCCCGGATTTGTGTTGGGGGTTGGGGTTTGGGGGGCAAGGCAGAGCCGCGGGAGCGCAGACGGAGCTGGGCTCCTCTCTGCTAGGGCCAGGCTTCCAGGAAAGGGAGAAACCGCTGGTCGAGGGGGTGGCTACGCAAGTCTGCGAACATGGAGGCTCCCTTTAATTACGTTCTGACCGTCTGTGGAGCCTTCGATGGTTACTGCCCGCCACCAATATACACCAAGCGACAATTCTTTTCCTTCCTTCCTCCCTCCATCTTTCCTTCTTTCTTTTCTTCCTTCCCTCTTCCTTTCCTCCTTCCTTCCTTTTCTTCCTTTTTTTAATATATAATTTATAGTTACCTTATAGATTTTTTTTTTATTTACTTTATAAAGTAGATTTTTCTTCCTTTTCCTTACGAGGGGTTGAAGGGTGTAGTTCCTTAAGCTTTTCCCCTTTTGACAGCTTTAGCCAACTCCAGGTGATTCATTATTGACTTGGACTAATTTACTGTAGCTCGTGTATAGTAGGATCCATCTAGGGCTGCTACTATCCTGTATGGTAACCACTAGGTACAGGCTTATGAGGGCTTGAAATGCAGCTAGTCTGAATTGAGATGTGCTGTAGGTGTAAAATACATTCCAGATTTTGAAGAATTGGTATGCAAAACAAGAATGTAAACTTTTTACATTGATATTCATTTTTATATTGATTATATGTTGAAGTAATATTTTAGATATATTTGGGTTGAGTAAGATACATTATTAATTAATTTCACCTGTTTCTGTCCGTCTTAAAAAGTTGATACTAGAAAATTTATACTTGGATATGTGCTCGAATATATAATTGGACGGGACTGATTTAAAGAGTCAGTGGATGAGCAGAGACGGGCATACGAAAGAATGACTCTCTTCTTAACCCTACTCTCCTGCCTCTCTTTCTACATAAAATTTTGTGTACCTGCGCATTCTGCTTTGTAGGCATGTTAAAAAGAAATCTAACTTGCCTCCTAACAAAACTTTTGAATTGCACTTTGACTTCAATTTCAAGATAACATTTTTCACTCTTTCTGTTTTGTTTTTTGTTTCTTTTCTGTTTGGAACGGGGAGGTGGTGGGTAAAACCAATTATTTTCTTCCTCTCTTTTTGTTTTTAGACCCCACATCAATCTATCAAAATCAATTTATTTATAAATGAGCTTTCAACATTATAAAAGTAGTACCTATTCATGGTTAAAAAATCATTCAACATAAAGGTATGAAATGAAACTTTAAAGTTCCCTAATTTCTTCTAAAAAAAAGTTTCTATGTCTGAAAACAGTGCGTAGTGTGTGTATGTGTGTGTGTGTGTAGTTACCTAAAAGAGATGTTATTCTGCATATTTTTTGCCATCGGCTTTTTTCATTTAGTCTTTCTTAGCTACCTTTCCACAAGAGTACAGTAAATGTACCCATATTTTAAAGGACTTGTATGGTATCCATGATAAAATATGTAACTATTCTCTTAGTGGATACTTAGGATGCCTTTAGTTAAAGTTTTAAATAATTATAGATTATCACAGTTCAGTAGGTAAGAAGTTGTCAGATTCAGAACGTAGGTAGAAGATTACAACTTATTAGGAAGAAGATCTCCTCTCCCAGTAAGATGGGTAAGAAGGGATTTCATGAGAAGAAATAGGAAAATGAAGATGTTTCATTTTCTTTGTTGACTATAAACTGTGAGAATATGTGATATGTCTCATTTAATCAATGTATTTGTAGCAGTTAGCACTGCTGTGAATGTACCTGGTAGGCTCTCAAAAACTTGATTTTGAGATGAATGAGTAAAAGAAAGAAAATGGGAAGGGGAAGAAAGAAGGAAGAAAGAAAAGCACAAGAATACCAAGTTTGAAAGGCCAAGGTCTTGAGGAAAGAATGGAAGTTTGAAAGAGAGTCATGGAAAATAAAATAATAGCTGACTAATACTTTTTCAAACTTTTATGTCTAAGACCTACCATAAAAACAAAACAAAACAATAACAAAAACGCAAATTATGTTGCAACTCATGTACACATTCATACACATGTACATACAACTGAAACAAAATTCTATTAAACAATTCTGATCTTTAGCATATATAGTGCAGTTATATTTTCTTTTCTAGCGTTTCCTAATTTTTCCTATTCTGTCTTATCACTGAAACTTGCTGATCAAGAGCCATTACATTAATTTCTTGGTCCATTAATGGGTCATAACCTGCAATTTGAAAACAATCAGATTAGGGGATATATAGAAGGATTTCTGGGAATCTATAAGAGCTTGACTGAGTTTAGATACCATTTGGTAATAGGAAGAGCATTGATACTGGATTCAGAATCTCTAAGTTATGATCCTGCCGTTATTACTTATTAGCATAATGACTTTGTTCAGTAATGAAACCTTTTCAAAGCTTGGTTTTCTCGTATATACAATGACTATAATGACCTTTAACCTATTAAATTATTCTGAAGATTATCAGTTAACCAATATCTTCTAGTGCCTGTCTTGCCTAATGAATACATGGTAGCTAATGATGGTGGTGGTGATGATGATGATATAATGTACTAATTGACCCATATATATTACATGTACTAAAGATTTAAACAAAATAAATATTGGGATTATATGACTTATATTATCTCTCATGACAAGATGTTATGTTGGCAAAAATAAGTAACTATCTGTAGTAGAATTAACAGAACTCTGAGTTAATAAGTACCAAGCAAACATATCTTTCCCCCTTAACAGACTTCAGTTTTTCTCTTAAGATTATTTTAATCTCTGAATACTCAAACTGTTCAAATGTATTTTGCTGCTAATTATGCCCATGAGGATGAGTTTTTCCTTGAAGTTTCTTTACACTTGATCTTAGCCAAAAGGCCAAGAAGTGATACCCTTGAAGTTTCTTGATTCTGGAAAATTAACCAGCCTGTTACATTACCAATAACTTCCCCTTAAGTAAATAAAAGAATAATATTAGTGTTATTCCCTTTGTAGTCAAAATTTTAAAAAGAATGAATGAATAAAGAAATAAAACAATATTCTTTAAGATATGGTACACTATATAATAATATGTGATAAAAGTTTGTCAAATTAAAACATGTTTACATACAGCATGTTGGATTGGTATGGTAAATTAAAGAACCCATAATTTTTAGTGATATATTAGCTTCTTCATCTTTTTTAATGGTTCTGTGTTTTATTATGAAGAGTGATGGAAGAGGACGATGATGCAAAACTCGAAGCTGAAATACAAGCTGAATTGGATAAAATTAGCATTTCTTCCTTGGAAAAAAGTGATGTTGAGAGTGATTCAAAATCAGAAACACCAAGTGATGGCAGTGATGCAGTAAGTATTGTGTTGCACTTTTGAGCTTTTTAACAGCAGTAGGCTTTTAAGGAGAAATATTACTTTTCTCAATATGTTTTGCATAATTATCTCATTTATTTTACCTTAGGATTACAGTTAAACAATGTATGTTGATAGATATTTAAATATAAAAAGTATATTGAAGATAGAAAGTCACCTATAATCCCATATATACGTGCATTTTTGTAAAATTAGGGTTATTATATATTTGTAACATGTTTTTTGTGTTTACTAATCATGAGCATTTTAACATGATTATATTACATGAAAAGAAAAATTTATATGAAATTTTTAGATTTATAGAAATAGCGACTTTTTGGAATCAAAAAAGTTATTCTCTCATTCATGTATTTTTCCCAATGTTTATATGCTTACAAAGTTTATTTATGGATTTTTCTTTTACACCAAAATCCTTAATCCAATTGGAATTTATTTTCAGGAACGTTATGAAATGTAGATCTAATCTGAAAATTCACTGTACATATTTAGCTAATATTTCCAGTGTCCCTTGTCTAATAATCCATTTCTTCTGAATTGATTTGTCGTATGTCTTGTGCATATGTTTCGTTCTTGAACATATGATCTATCCAAGGCTAGCTTTTCTTCTCCATTATTTTGTTAATTTTTTCTTAATTGTAGTTTTATATTTTTAAGTATTGAATGGGTCAAATTTCTTCCATTGTTTTACCATTTCAAAATCTTCTCAACTAAACTGTCTCCAAAAGAACTCATTTTTCAAGGTTTCAAAAAATAATTTCACTTTGTTTTTAATTAAGATTACACTAAACCTATTACTTTTAGAAAAATTAATATTTTTATGTTATTATGTCTTTGTGTCCAGAGTTAATTAAATAAGACATAAAAATCTTAAATTCTTTATTTGATTATGAAATCCCACAGAATGAGTTTCATTATATTTTATTACACCTTTATATATAAAGGGAAAAGGATAAAAGTTTAAAGCTCTTCTGATTTAATTAAGATATCTCAAAATTATTTGTATCATTCAGAATTAACTTAAATATTATTACCAGGGGATGAAATTATAAACTAAGGATTAAAAATTTAGGAATTATAGATTATATTTCATAGGATGTAGCAATAATCTTTACAATCCATATTTCTTAAAAGACTTCTTAGTTAAAAAAGAAATATAAATCTCAAAGCAGGACAGAGGACAGAACAATAGATATTTTTGTCAATATTTTCAATACAGCATTTTATTGGGACTAACTTTATAACATAAAATTTTGTGTGATTTTCTGTAGTAGTAAAGGAAAAGGTAACATTTTCTCTTTATCATCTGATGTTCATTCTCAAAGCTAAGCACACATTCCATTAGTTAGCATAGAGAAAATAAAGGTGGCTGAAATCTTAAATTTAATACATGGAAACCCAGTATGGAAGAAAAGAATTTTTTTAAAGATGAAATCAGACACATATAATGTTCTTCCATATAAGAAACATTTATATTGATTCCTTCATGTCATGTTTTAGGTCTCCCAATGAAGTTTTACTGTCATGTAAATATAGATACAGCTTCAAGATTATTATTAAAATTATTCCTAGATGTTTCACATATTTTGTTCTTATGAATATTATTTCTTTGCATAATATTTTCTAACTAGTTATGGCGTTTATGGAGGAAAGAATTTTATTTTCATATTTTGTACATCAATATATTTAGCTATTTAGAAAATTTATAAATTGATTTATGTAGGTTATGTTGGTAGACATTTTATAATAGCTCATAAACATGACTAAATTTGTGTTTGATAATCAAAAAGTAAGTTTTAGAATGTATTAAATAATTATATAAGGTATTAGTTTTACAGTAAATATTTTGGAAAATAACCTTGCAGTTTTGATTAATACTTGTTAATATTATTTGAAGTTTGAATTAATCTAAAAATATACACAACAATTGAGGCACTTAAAAATAAATAGCCTCTAATAAAATTAATGAAAATGATATATTGATAACTTTTTTCATGTGTTTTCTTATGGTTTTTCAGAGCCACATGAAAATAAAAAGCAAATTTCAACCTAATATATTTGTCTGAACTGTGCTTTTTATATAGAGCCCTTTTACTTCATGTATTCATTTTTAGGGTGTGGAATGAAAGATGCAATATTTGACACATAATTTTGATAATAAACTCTTTTACAGTTTCTTTTTTTATCCACATTTTTAGGAGTTAGATGAATTACCAGAGTCAGTTCTTCGTTGTATTAATATCATAAAGAACAAGAGTAAAACTGCTGAAGAGCTCATTCTTCAGGATCTGGAAGATACTGATGTTTTAAGTAAGTACAGTTTTCATCTGTTTGGCATATAAGTTTTCTGTAAATATGAATAGATTATAATTTAGAATACTAAATTGATTGAAGTTCTTATCTCTTTCTGTATATATGTGTATGCATTTAATGTATTTCTAATATAATATCTATAGTATGTTGAACCATTAGATTTAGTTGATTCATTTTCTCCCTTACTAGCTTTCTTATATCTCAAAAAAATACTAACCACCAAAAGTTTGTTTACCCAGTTTTAATTAATACCGGTCTATTACTTTACATTAAAGAAAACCAATCATGGGACTATTTTAGAAATATCAATGTATATATTGTTTGGACAAAAATATAATCATTTGTATGAAAAGTCTAAAAATCTATTTGCTTGAACTGAGTAACTTTTCTTTTTGGAATTATTCTAAGAATTATGGAATGATCAAAGATTTAGCAAGAATTGACCATGGCTTGGTTCATAACGACAAATGGCAACAACCTAAATGCTGAACAGAACCTTGGTTTGTCCAATAATACACCCATTAAAAAATAAGATTTAGAAAAATAATTAATGACATAAAAATTATTCATGATATTTAAAAGCTACTTTAAAATTCAATGCCATTTATGCAAATATTAGTATAAATTATAATATACATATTCATAGATATTTATTTAACAAATATTACTGTGTGACAGGATGTGTTCTAGATGCTGAAAACACAGCAGTGAACAAAACATGCAGAAATTCTCCTCTTCTGTTGTGATGTTCCAGTGCGGGGAGACAGAAAATAAACAAATAAATAAATATGTAAATGTCAATAGTAATAACTTCTATGGAGGAAACATTTCAAGAAAAAGGGACAGACACCAGAGGTTGCTATTTTACATAGAGCAGTCAGGGAAGGTCTCTATGAGATGATATTTGAGCAATGACTTCAATGAATGAAAAGGTGAGCCACATGGCTATTTAGAGAGCCAGTGTTCCAGAACAAGGGAATTCTAGGCACACTGAATGGACTTAATATGTTTAAAGAACAGCAAGTAAGCCTTTCTGGCTGTATCTGAGAAGACAAGGGATTGGATGATATAGGACTCTTATAAATCATCATGTGGACTTTGCAGTATATTCTTAGTATGCAAATGATTTTGAGTAAGCAGTGACAATATCTGACTTATATTTGGAAACAATCATTCTATTGACCGTGTAGACAAGATGCATCGAGGTAGCCAGACTATAAATGACTATTGCAATAGTGTAGTTAGAAATGAGAGTGGTTTGAGTAGAAATGAATAAAATGGTCATATTCTAGAAATCATTTTTATGGTAGAAAGAAACAAAAGGATTTGTTGATGGGTTGGTGTAAAAGGAAGAGAGGAAGGTGGCAACAAGATTTTTGTCCTGAGCACTAGTGTGAATTGATATGTAAAGATTTACTAAATATGCTTCAACTTTTGACAGTGATTATCTATGGCTGGATTTATGAGAGATGTTAATAGTTTGTTTTGTTTATTTTTTCTACAGTTTATACAATGAAAACATATATATTGTCTGTTATATAGCCTAATTATGAAAAAAACAAAGGAAATGATTGCAGAAAATTAGCTACATGAAATGAGACACAACTGCAGTTACAGCAGTGGTTTATAAAATTATGAGATCTGTAAACAGCTTTAATCAAATAAGTTTAATAATGTCAATGAATAAAATAATTTTCTGAGAAAATTTAAACCAACAATCATTTGAAGTGGAGAAATGTGATTAAGTCAATAATATGGCAAGAAGATGGAAAGGGATTTCTTCTCAAATGTCATTAAACTAGGAAAGATTTTGCAACTGGATTCTTGCAACCCATCAAGGAGCAAAACATTCAAACATCACATGATAATTTATAAATAGCTATATATTTAAGACTAAAACTGTATAATCATAACATATACACAAAAGAAAATAGAGGCTAATTTCATTTATGAATATAGATACATTGATTGGGGTTCTCCATTGTAGAAAATAGAGTCACTCTAGCTATTTTAGGCAGTAAGGGGTTTTTTGTTTTGTTTTGTTTTGTTTTGTTTTGCAGTCGGTACATGTTCTGAATATTTATTGCTACAAAACAAACTTAGAGGCTTAAAAAAAATTTATTATTATCTCTTTAAGGTTCTGTGGGCTGACTGGACTCAGCTGGGCAGTTCTTGCTTAGGTTTTTCATGCATTGATAGTGGGATGTTGATTAAGTTTGCAGTCATCTGAAAGCTTGACTGGATTGAAATTCTAGAATGGCTTGTTCAAATGGTTGACAGTTGATGCTACTTGTTGGCTGAGAGTTCAGATGCAGCTGTCAAGTGTAGGCACCTACCTACATGTGGCCTCAAGCTTGTCCTTCTCAGAACATGGCACCTGGCTTCTGAGAAGGAGCATTTCAAGAGCAAAATACCAAGAGACCAAGGTGAACTTTGTGAGGCTTCCTATGACCTCTTCTCAGAAATTATGCATCATCGTTGCTACCACATTGTGATGATTGCACAGGGTCAGTCCAGTTCTGTATGGGAAGAAAATATACCAGGAGGCATGGTTGTTAGGGAGAACCATCTTTGAAGACTAGCTATTACAATAAATAGCTCAATTCTTATTAAGACTGAAGAAACAGACTCTAGGCTGAACATCCAAAGTGTAAAACAAACCCCACAATACGTTGCAGAACAGAGCTAAAGCAAAAGCTGCTGTCCAGTATAATTAAGAAATTCAGACATATTAAACCTCTACTATATATTCCTATTTTCAACTCAAAGCTGTCTCTGTCACATTCTGGGTCAGAAAACTGAAAGTATCATCACCTGCCTCTTCTTCACACATAATATTTTTATGAAAATAAAGACATATGCAAATATATTAATGGATAGAACCTAAATCACTCTCAGAAATCTTGCTGCAAAGGAGTCTGGATCATGTTATTTTTTTCTTTTCAGCCTCTCAGACAGGAAGGCATGCCAGAAAGATTGTGAATAAATAGGTGTCAAAGAAAAAAATACATAGTATCTGACAAAATAGGTGTGAATAATCAGTTAAAATGCAGAATGGTCCTCTGTAAAGATAGTTTAATATCAGGAAACATTACCAGGATATAACACGTTAACTGAAAAAACAACTATATCTGCACAGATAATAAAAAGATGGTAAAATTAACTCAAAACATTTTTAACTCAAAACATTATTTTATGAAATAAATCTCATAAAATAAGGAATAACATTCCACTTCACCCACATGTTAGTAATTATAGCCTTTTAAATTAATATGTTGGTTAAAGTGATTTCAATGTCTTGTGCAAGATTATTTCTAGTTTGTGGCAAGTAGAATCGAGCCTTTTTTGATTTCTAATCAAGGTATCATTACTGTATCAGGCAAAGCATGATTCTATGTGCTTGAAGAATAAACTTCAGTCACTGGAATATGAAAAACAATAAAAGGAGTGCTTTAGAAATTTGTTACTTTTATTTTTAGCACAAAGATTTGATTTCTAATCAAGGTATCATTACTGTATCAGGCAAAGCATGATTCTATGTGCTTGAAGAATAAACTTCAGTCACTGGAATATGAAAAACAATAAAAGGAGTGCTTTAGAAATTTGTTACTTTTATTTTTAGCACAAAGATAACAGATTTCTTCTGTTCTTTATTCTTCATTATTTTTCTGTTGTTTTGAGTTACTCTTACTGCTGAAGAATATACCCTAGTAGAATTTGAGATTAAAGAATTATGAAAGGGTTTGAGATTTTGGCATGTTGCACTCTCATATTTGAAGTGATAATATAATTTTTCTTCCTGTAGGCAGTAGTTTTGGAGCGTTTTCTAATAAACATATGCATCTAAGGATAGGATTAGCAACTGAATGTAAAGAAAATCCAGAGCAATTAATGAAGGTAAATGTTCAACATTTGATGTAAAGTATTCTTTATTACAGTTGGAAATTTATCTTTCCCTCTTACACAGGATGATAGTTCACTAATTTTAGGTTTATTTAAAATTTTTAAATTAAATTATTTTAAGCAAATAAGTTTTGGTTTTATGATTTCCTCTGGAATATAATATAAAACCACTCAAATTTCAATC
>RJWJ010049316.1:0-10286 GCA_004363605.1 Indri indri | reverse complement strand
ATAGATACCCAGTAGTGGGATTGCTGAATGGAATGGTAGGTCTACTTTTATCTCTGAGTAATATCTATACTGTTTTCCTTAGGGGTTGTACTAGTTTGCAATTCCACCAACAATGTGTAAGCATTTCTTTTTCTCTGCATCCATGCCAGCATCTATTTTTTTCTTTTTTTTAAATAATGACCATTCTGACAGGGATAAGGTAGTATATCATTGTGATTTTAATTTGCAACCCCTAAAGATTAGTGATGTTGAGCATATTTTCATATTTTTGTTGGTTATCTATCTCCTTTTGAAAACTGTTCATATCTTTTGCCCACTTTTCAATGGAGCTGTTTGATTTTTTCCTAATGATTTGTTTGAGTTATTTGTAAATTCTGGATATTAGTCCTTTGCCAAATGTTTAGTTTCAGAATATTTTATCCTATTCTGTATGTTGCTTGTTTTACTCTGTTGATTATTTCCTTTGTTGTGCAGAGCTTTTGAACTTAAATCCTATTTATTTATTTATTTATTTTGTTACTGTATTTGCCTTTGGGGCCTTACTCATAAATTCTTTGCCCAGACCTATGTCTAGAAGAGTTCTCCCTACATTTTTTCCTAGAATTTTTATGGTTTCATGACTTACATCTAAGTCTTTAACCTGCCTTGAATTAATTTTTGTACATGGCAAGAGGTAAGAGTCCTCTTTTATTCTTTTGCCTGTGGCTATCCAATTTTCCCAGCATTATTTATTGGATAGGGTTTCCTTTCCTCAGTGTATCTTTTTGTCTGCTTTGTTGAAGACCAGTTGCTTGTAGCTATATAGTTTTATTTCTGGGCCGTCTACTCTGTTCCTTTGATCTATGTTTCTACTTTTTCCATATGAGCACACATAATCACATCATTAAATTGAATTGCATTGGATGTAAATAAATATGAAGGAGAATGAATTCGAATATTTAGTCTTATCAACAACCCTCTTCATGGAATGTCTCCAATTATACATGCCTTTTTTATTCAGTAAATTTTTATAGTTTTTTTATGTAGCTACTGTATGTTTCTCATTAAGGTAATTGCCACATTTTAAATATTTTGTATGATAAGCTTGTTTTCTTTCTTATTATATTTTTCAAGCTCATGCATTTCTGGCATTCTATAACTGTTGAATTTTTTTCCTAAAATTATTTTAGACCAACTGCCATAGTTTTCTCTTTTGTTTTTTTAGTAACTGTTCATTGTATTCCCATGATTTTACATGGTAGAAACTTATATCATTGATAAAGAGTTATAATTTTATATTGTTTCCAGAACACTTTAACTTGTCCTTCCTTCCTTCCCTCCCTCCCTCCCTCCCTCCCTCCCTCCTTCCTTCCTTTCTTCCTTTCTTTTCTTTCTCTCTTTCTCTCCTTCCCTCCATCTCTCTCTCTCTCTCTCCTGCTATCTGTCTGTCTCTTTCTTATTACTGTAATCTGAAATTACAAAACTATATTAAGCAATTGTTTTATTTTGCTATTATATGTGTGTGCTTTTTACTTTTTGTTGAGGTGAAATTCACATAACATAAAATTAACTGTTTTAGAATGTATAATTCAGTGGTATTCATCCATTCATCATGTTCAGCAACCAATACCTCTAATTCCAAAACATTTTCATTACCTACAAAGAAAACCCTATACTTATTAAACAATCAGTCCCCTTTCCCTCCTTCTTCTAGTACCTGGAAACCATCAGTTTGCTTTCTGTCTCTCTGTGTTTACCTATTCTAGATATTTAATTTAAATAGAATCATACAATACCTGCCTTTTGTGTCTATACATTGTGCTTATATATGCATGCATTGACAGACATTTGAGTTGTTTCCACCTTTTGGCTATTTTGAATGTTGTTGCTATAAACATTTGCATACAAATATCTGTTCGAGTACCTATTTTCTGCTTATTATATCTTAATTGAAGTGTTTTCCTACTCCAGATTCATAAACATACTGTCTGATAATTATTCCAGTATAGTTATAATATACAGAATTCTTGTTGTATGTAGGTCTTTAATTCATCTAAAATCCAGTTTTCCCCTATGTGATGCTACATTTAATTTTTATTTTTAAGGAAATTGATAGCCAATTATCTCAACCTTGTTATTGAATAATGTCCTTTCCTACTGAAATGAAATCTGTTTTTATTGTCCAGTTATATTCTAATTTAAAGTTCTATTCTGCTCTACCAATTTTTTTCTCTTCTTATTAAAAACTATTATCCTATTTTTCTTCACCTGTTGGAATAATTATAAATATTTAATGTAAATACAAAACTTTATTTTTCTGACAATTCTCTGAAAAATTAGACTATATCCTTCCCCAAATGTGCAAAACAACCATATAACCTCTTAGTTTCTGTCAATTTCAGATTGATCTTATCTTTACCAAATTCTTATACCATCTTTATGTAACTCATTTTATTTTCTTATTGGAAAATGTCCACCAGCTTTGCTTTTAGAATTAATCAATTTGTGGTAATATTTCTGAGTCCTCTTGTCTGAAAATAATGCTTTTGCTTAGTATACAATTCTAGCTTATAAACTGTTTTCTCTTAACATTATAAACTTTTGTTTCTTATGTTCCTGTTTGCAATATTGTCAATTACAACTTTGTGGTCCATTGGATTATAACTTTTTGCATGTAATCTTTTATTTCCCCTTTTTTTTCTGGAAGTTTTTTAGCACTTGTCTAATTCTGTTTTTAGCTGTGGGTTTTGTTTTTCTATTGTTTTTCTTATTTTGTCCTGAAGATGCAGGCCATCTTAGTTATTAATCATATGTTTTTTCATTTCTGGAAGATTTCCTCCTGTTGTTTTTTGACATTGTCTCTCCTATCTTCTCCATGTTCTCTCCTCTGTAAGTCTTATTAGATGGATGTTATAATTTTTATTTTAGAGCATCACAATGTGGTCATTAACAGGTTAAATACCACGTGCAGATATAATTTTCCTAGTCTGTGCAATGTTTTGAAAATAACAATTTAGATATTTTTAAATTGGTAGATTTCACCTAAAAATATAGCTGCCTGCATTTTTGGCAACTTGGAAGATCTGGCAAACTGAATTTAAATTTATGAATGAAAACAATTGTCAAGAAGTTAAGTAGTAGCCTCTGCTCTTAGATGAGATGTACAGGTTCCAGATTGCCACTGTCCTTTTTGTGTCCCTTTTTCTTCCTGACCCTAAACCCAAGGGTTAGTTGCTATGTGTCACCATGCTTGTGCCGTATTTTTTACATGGGGGAAATATTCTCTAATTGTATATCTTTCAAAGTATTAATAGTCACAAGAAAGAAAGTACAATTTGTTTCAAGGAAATGGAAAGATTAAATCTTAATGAAAGTAAAGAATTTTTCTAGATGTTTATAGTATTAAGAATGTTGAACAAATATATTGGAAAATGCCATTATGTATATTCATATATATTTTAAAAACTAAGGATCATCACAGATCTATGGTAAGATTCACAATAAAAAACTTAATGAACTGAAATATGGACTAAAATTTCCACAGGCTTAATTCGTGAATGAATATAAAGTAAGTAATGTTATGTTACTATGAATTAGGTTACAAAATTGCCCAGATGACATTTTTATTACAGATGGTAGTTTTATGAAAGAGTATCTATTGGAGGCAATATAAATTATATGTCCTGAACAGAAACAAGCATTGAAAATATAAGTCGCATTGGAGATACGGCTAAGAATTTACAGGCTATGTTGGAAAAAAAAATTTAAGTCATTTGTGGCATTGTTTTTTGTAGCTGATGGTAACAGAGCTACAAATAAAGCCAACCATTTAGATGTATTTATTTATCATCAGTAAAAGTTTTCATGTGACTGAATAAAATTTGGAGATGGTACATGTAAGAGGCACAATATTGCTTAGATTTTAAGGTTGAGAATATTTTAATGTAAATCAGTCAAAATTAGTAAGTATATTTCTAGATGATACTTAAGTGATAGTCAACATTAGACTTATTCACAATCTTAAATACAGACCATAACATTTTGCAGAAGCACACTTATGGTTTTAGATTCCATTATTATCCAGAAGTAGTTTTATTTTTTAAATTTAAAAACAGAACATGTAATAATTCACTTAAATTCTTATTAAAATTTTAAAAAATCTTTTCCATTTTGGAGTAAAATCCAAGACCTCCTTATGACTTACAAGCTTCACAGTCAATGCCTTTCTTCACACTTTGACTTTATCTTATAACACTCTCCCTTTTGCATAATCCACTTCTGACATTTTAGGGACCAGGTGAACTTCTGCCTGAGAGCCATTGTATCTGCTCTTCCCTCTGCCTATAAAATTCTCCCACAAACAGTTGCAGGGCTAGTTTTTTCACTGCATCTAAATATTTCCAAAAGTATTTCCTTAATGATGTTTTCCCTCTACCCCCTACCAACTGCAAAAGCACACCTCACATTGCTTTTCTTTTTTCTCATAGCCACACATTCATATTGCCTTTATATTTTATTTTTTCTCCCTCCAGCATACTGAAAACCACACACATGCTTGGAAATTAAACTCCACAAGGACAGGGTATATAGTTTTTGTATTATGATTTTATTTATTTGTTTTGTTTTCATTCCAGAGATTAAAAAAGTATCTGGAATGTAAGAGGTCCTTAATAAATATTTGGGGGCGACTAAATGAACCAAGTCAGTTGGGTATTTTTTTAGACTTTAAACTTCAGTCAGCTCAAGGTTTTGTTTAGTTGACTGAATCTGCAATAAGATAGTCTGGAAATTATTTGTCTTGGTAAAAATGTGGAGGAAAAGATAATTTTAAACTATTAAAAGAAATCAATGTATTCATATCATCGAGAGCAAAATCATCACCTTACATCATCAGCAAATTTTGAATTATGTAGCTGACCTTTTTGGTTGACATTGTCACACCTAGTCGCTTAACTACAGAGACACATTCTAAAAACTGTGTCATTGGGCATTTTTGTAGTTTGTGAACTTCATTGAGTGTACTTATACAAACCTAGATGGTGTAGCCTACTATACACCTAGGCTATCTGATAGCCTATTGCTCCTAGACTACAAAACTATACAGCATGTTATACTGTACTGAATACTGTAGGCAATTGTGAGACAGTGGTAAGTATTTATGTATCTCAACATATTTAACTATGAAGCAGCTACAATAAAAATATGGAATAAAAGACAAAAAAGGATATACCTGTATAAGGCACTTACCAAGAATGTAGCTTGCAGGACTGGAAGTTGCTCTGGGTCAGTTAGTGAGTGAGTGGTGAGTCACAGCGAAGGTCTAGGACATCACTGTGTACTTAGTCTACACTAAATTTATATTAAAAAATTGTTGTTCAATAGTAAATTAACCTCAGTTTACTGTGTCTTTTTTACTTTATAAATTTTAAATTTTTTAAAACTTTTTTACTCTTTAGTGATAACGCTTAAAGCACAAACACATTGTACGGCTGTACAAAAATATTTTCTTTATATTCTTATTCTTTAAGTTTTTCTCTTTTTTTAATTTACTTTTTTTCTTTTACTTTTTACACTTTTTTTTTTGTTAAAAACTAAGGTACAACACACACAGTAGCCTAGGCCTACACAGAGTCAGGATCATCAATATCATTGTCTTCCAACTTCACACTTTCTCTTATTGGAAGGTCTTCAGGGGTAATTACATTCATGGAGATGTCATCTTCTGTGATAATGATGCCTTTTTCTGGAATATGCCCTGAAGTACCTGCCTGAGGCTCCTTTATAGTTAAATATTTTTAATAAGTAGGAGGAGTACACTCTAAAATAACAATAAAAAGTATAGTATAGTATACATATAAACCAGTAACATAAATTGTTGTTATCATTACCAAGTATTAAGTACTACACACAATTGTGTGTGCTATATTTTTATATGACTGGCAGTACAGTAGATTTGTTTACACCAGCATCACCATAAACATGTGAGTAATACATTACCCTACAACATTATGACAGCTATGATGTCACTAGGTGATAGGAATGTTTCAGCTTCATTATAGACTTATGGGACCACCATCATATGTGTGGACCGCCCTTTAATGAACCATTGTTAGGAGGTGCATGACTATATTTGGGAAACTCATTTGGCTCACTCATTTATGTTGCCATTTAATTCTTCATTTATTTCAAAATATTAACAGGGATAGAAATGTTTTAGATTATGTGAATCACTTTTGTAATGCTTGAGTCCTGGCTAAAAGAGCATCCATCACCCAAATAGTGTTCATAGTATCCATTAGGTAGGTTTTTGCCACTCTCCCTACACCCTGGTTGATTTTAACTGTGATTCACTTCTCTCCGTGCACATGAGTGCTCATCAGTTAGTTCTCCTATAATAGTGAGTACATTTGCTGTTTGTTTTTCCATTCTTGAGACATTTCACTTAGGAGAATGGTCTCCAGTTCCATCCAGATTGTTGCAAAAGGTATTAGTTTACCTTTATATGGTTGAGTAGTACTCAATGGTGTACATATACCACATTTCCTTAATCCACTCATGAATTGACGGGCACTTGGGTTGATTCCACATCTTTGCAATTGTGAATTGTGCTGCAATAAACACTCTAGTGCAGGTGTCTTTTTGATAAAATGACTTCTTTTCCTTTGGGTAAATATCCAATAGTAGAATTGCTGGATCGAATGATAGATATGCTTTTAGTTCTTTGAGAAATCTCCATACTGCTTTCCATAGAGGTTATGCTAAATTGCAGTCCTATCAACAGTGTATAAGCATTCCTTTCTGTCTGTATCCATGCCAGCATCTATTCTTTTTGCACTTTTTGATAAATGTCATTCTAACTGTGGTAAGGTGATATCTCATTGTGGTTTTAATTTACATTTCCCTGATGATTAATCACTTTGAACATTTTTTCATGTTTATTGACCGTTTGTCTTTCTTCTTTTGAGAAGCTTCTGCTCACATCTTTTGACCACTTTTTAATAGTGTTGCTTATTTTTTACTTGCTGATTTGCTTGAGTTCTTTGTAAATTTTAGTTATTAGTCCTTTGTTGGATGTATAGTTTGCAAACATTTTCTCCCATTCTGTAGGTTATCTGTTTGCTCTGTTGATTGTGTCTTTAGCTATGCAGAAGGTTTTTAGTTTAATCAAATGTCATTTATTTATTTTTGTTGTTTCTATGAATCCCATGGGTCTTTTTCTTAAATTCTTTGCCTAGGCCAATATCGATAGGAATTTTTCCTACAGTTTCCTCTAGATTTAATATGGTTTAATTCCTTAGATTTGCCTTTTATCCATCTTGAATTAATTTTTGTGAGTAGTGACAGGTGCCCTGCAATCCTATTAACCAAGAACTGACAAAAGGTGATCCAGATGAGAAAAAACCGGGGGGGGGGGGGAACCCTGGAAACATGAAAAAATAAAATTATTTGAAACTCCCAAGGGAACACAACAAAGCTACAGTAGTGGACCCCACTCTGAAGGAAATTGCTAAAATAATAAAAATGAATTCAAAATATGGATGTAAAATAAGATGATTGGAATTGAAGAGAAAGTCGAAAGCCAACAAAAAGAAGCCAAAAAATATTTCAGGAAACAAATGAAAAAGATACTAGAGAGATAGACAACAAAAGAAAGGACATAATAGAACTGAAAGAAATGAAAGAGTCATTTAAGGAATTTCAAAATGCAGCAGAAAACTTTAACAACAGGCCAAACCAAGGAGAAGAAGGAATCTCAGAGCTTGAGGACAAGGCTCTTGAGATAATCCAGTCATTCAAAGAGAAAGGGGAAAGACTGGGGAGGAGCCAAGATGGTGGACGAAAAAAGCCACCAGTCAGAGTGTCTCTGCAAAAAAGACAAATTTTAGAAGAAAGAGAAAAAATAAACCAGCAGAGAAACATAGATCGAGTGAGGGTCGGAAGGAAGGGTGCCTGAAACTACAGGAGACTCCACGGGAAGACGTTGCAGAGGAGAACTGGAAGGAGAAATGTCCCGAGAGGCTTGGAGACCAGCGACAACAGTAGGTGGAGCAGATAACTTCCCCCTCCCTTGCATCTTGGACTGCTGGTGGCTTCTGAGTGGTTGGAGAGACCTGCTAACACCAGCCCAGAGACGGCTGCCACCAGTGAGCATTGTCCTGTTACGGACATGGCGCCGGGTTCCCAGCGCCCTCGGGACACTTCCCCACACGCAGACCCGAGCCTATCAGCAGACGCCACATTGCTCCATTCTCTCCTTCCCCTCCCTACCCGTGGGTGCCCAGAGAGACAATTTAGCCATCACACGGAGGCATCTCCAAGGAACACGAACTTTCCTTTTGGGGCTGTACAGCAGACTGAGGGGTACTCAGACTGTGAGCTCCCAACCTACCAGCCCTCCCAGGTGCTGCTTGCCTGGGAAATCCAGGAGAGCGGGGCAAATCCCGAGGTGGAGTGAAATCAATCTAGCTTGGGCACCCTGTAGGTGATTCAAGACCAGGACCCCTCCCCTTGTCAGGGTGAGGGATTATCTCCAGGGCCCAGGGGACAGGCCTGCAGACCAGACCCCATATACCCAGGTCACGATCGCACTGCCATGGGGCATGGAGGAGAGATCTGTGAAAGAGCCTACTGAGGAGTGTGTGCCTTCAGGGGCAGATCAGCGTGCCTGAGTGGCAGCCCTCCTCCCAAAAGAGGGCTGTGCATCCAGCTCAGGCTGCGATCCTGGGTAGGAAACCTCCTGGCCCATGTCACAGCCAGGGGAGATCTATCGGCCTGAGGTCCTGCTTGCTGGCAGAGGCCTGGGAGAGGCCACAGAGAGGGGGAGGGTGGAGGGGAGTGAGACCTGCTCCAGAGTTTGTGTCTCAGACAGCCCCACCCCCCCAAGCCCAGACTTTCAGCTGAGTCAAGCCATTTCAGCCCCTCCTGGCAGCTGTGAACAGAAACGAAGAGCAGACCTTTGACCCCTGCTAACAGCAGTTGTGGAGCCTGAGGACAGGCTTACCCAACCCAGCCCCACCCAGACTCACTCCTGGTCCTTCCCCCACTGAGGTGGAGAACAAGGACACACCTGGAAGTCCGAGGGCCCCACCCATCATCTGAGGCACAAAAGGGCCTCTCTGGAGGAACAAGAGATAGCTACAGGACCACAAAACAGCACGCTCCTCCCTGCAAGTGCCACCTACTGACAGGGAGGTCATCCTGCACACACTTTTATTGCATATTCTGATTCATCATTGAGGGCGTAGTCGAATCTCACCCACAAACACCACCTACTGGCTCAGAGACTAAACAGGGTGTGTCATTATCCAAACAAAAATCTAAAGTCAAGAAGGAACAACTGATCCAGATGGGAAGGAACCAGTGAAAGGACTCTGGAAGTATAAAGACTCAAACAGAAAGCGCACCCCCAAAGAGGAACAACAGCTCCCCAGCAATGGACATCAACCAAACTTAGAACACTAAAATGACAGAAGAAGAATTTCAAACATGGGTTGTAAGAAAACTGAATGATATGCAAGAAAAAATGGATAACCAACACAAAGAAACCACAAAAAAAATCCAGGACTTGGAAGAAACATTCACTACAGAAATTGAAATATTAAAGAAAAATCAAACCGATCTCCTGGAAACGAAGGACTTATTCAGGGAACTACAAAACACCATGGAAAGCCTCAAGAACAGGGTAGATCAAACAGAAGAAAGAATCTCAGACATTGAAGATTCCAATTAAATAAGTCAGTCACAGAGATCGAACAGAAAATTAAGAGAAGAGAAATAAGCCTACAAGAAATGTGGGATTATGTGACGAAACTGAACCTGAGGGTGATAGGGTTTCCAGAAGGTGAAGAAGAAAGCACTCAAGGGCTGGATAAGCTATTTGAAGATTTAATAGAGGAGAATTTCCCAGGCCTTGCTAAAAATCTAGATATACAGGTACAAGAAGCTCAACGGACCCCAGGGAGATTCAATGCAAATAGGAAGAAACCAGTCACACAGTCATCAGATTGACCAAAATATCCGCTAAAGAGGCTCTTCTACGAGCTGTAAGGCAAAAGAAACAAGTAACATACAAAGGAAAGCCCATCAGAATAACTCCAGATTTCTCAAGTGAAACCCTACAAGCAAGAAGAGACTGGGGCCCCATTCTCACTCTTCTGAAACAGAATAATGCCCAGCCTAGAATCTTGTACCCTGCTAAACTAAGTTTCATATATGAAGGAGAAATAAAGACATTCTCAGATAAGCAAAGACTGAGGGAATTCACCAAGACAAGACCAGCTCTCCAAGAAGTACTCAAAACAGAATTA
>RJWJ010049315.1:0-10285 GCA_004363605.1 Indri indri | reverse complement strand
CTCTCTCTGTTCAATCATTCTTTCTTTTTCCTGTACTTGCAATGTTCCCTTCTCCCCTGGTTCCTTTTGCTCTACACAGAAACTTGCTTAGGTTTCCCCAAATAAAAATAAAAGTCCTTCAATTAATGATGCTGCGCTCTGAGCCCACAGTCCTCCATTCCTTCCCAGGCACCTGCCTCTGCTTTCAGGTGCCTTGATGTCTTTTTCCCAAGCATTTACTCAACGGACTCCACCGTCTCCAAGGTTATCCACGTCTATCTACTTTCAGGCTCAGTGGCCTGTCTCAGTGCTCACTGCCTCAGGTTTGTCTATAATATTTGACACCATGGGCCAAACACTTCCTGAAATTTTACCCCATATTTTTTCTCATTTTTCCTTGAGGCTACGCTATTTCATCCACCCTATTTTTACTAGTTGGCTGACTCCTTTTTCCACTTTCATCTTGGCCATGTTAATGTGAGTCTTTGTACATCTTCCGTCGTGCTCCTCACTTTATACATATAAATGTGAGGCCTTGTACTTCCTCTGTTTAGCTTTCCTGAAGGACCTCATCTAGTATATGCCACCTTGCATGATGTGGGGATGGAAGGGGCATCGTTCATGATGTAGTTTATGCGAGTGATGTGCCCTGGAGCATAACTCCAGACAACAGAATGAGAAGAGCATGTCCTGCATCTGAAGTTGAATAACCAGGGGGCTCTGAACTCACCTGGGATTCATGTCTGCACAATGCCTCAGCAGTCGCCTTTAGGTAACTGACTTTGCATCAGTATCATCCCCATCTTATGTCTGATTCAAGGGCCAATTTTGTATTCACAAATGCCTGCTGGGTATTTCCACCTGGGTAACTTGCCGGCTCCTCAAATGATCTTACCTAACATCACAGTCTTACCTGGCCCATTCCCACCAACATCCTCCAAGTCACCTCTCCTTCCAATAAGTTCCTCAAGAGTACAAATCATTACTTATTCAACTTATTCATTTTCCAACCCTTCTGGGGCCACCGAGATTGCATAACTCACATGGAAGAGATTTTGTTGAGTCTTTGGACCATTAATTTTCTTTTTTGAGAATAATTTTAAATCCTTAGAGAAAAGCTAAATATTGAATTTAAATCTGTCCATCATTAAAAGTCATCTTTAACTTGTACATTCTAAATCTTTTCTGAGGACATTACACATCTTTTTGCAACAAATTGACAGGATGAATTTTTTAAAATTGGTACTTTATCGTTTTTACAAAGAAAAAGACATTCTTTGCAGAGGTATGGTTGTTAAAACTGAGATCCGATTCATGTAATTAGCTGGCTAATTAATCCCATGGTTGGTGCCTGATTATAATGCAGATTCTATTTGCGTCTACATCAGGGTAAATGAAAAGCTAGATTTTCCAATTAAGTAGTAATGGAGAAAGCAGTGGATAGAGATTCCTCCTTCAAACTTTGAAGTAATAAATGGTTCTAATCATTCAATTTCTGTTTTCTGTTTTTAGAAAACAAAATATATCTGTTGTAAAATACCACAAAATGATTTTATCATGATAAGCCATGAAATGAATGTATGCTCAGTGTAGAAAAAATTGCAAATGTGAGGCAAGTACTTACAAGTAAATTAAAATCATTTATAATCCCACCAGACAGAGAAAAGCATTGTTATTTTGGTGCTTATCCATATAGCTTCTAGGCATTTTCTCTTTTTAAAAAAATCGGATATTATTTTTTATTTTCCTTTGTAATCTTCATAATTCCCTTGGCAGTACAGCATGAATATAAATTTACATATTATTTAATTCAGCAACAGCATTTTTAATGTCTGCCCAAGATTCCACTGTAGACATATATCATAATTATTTATTTCTTATTGCTGAATATTTATAGCTTATTTTCCAATTTGTTATACTATTGATCAATATTACAATGAATTTCCTTGTAACATCTGCCTACTTACATAATAATCTCCTTAGAAACATGCATTTAAAATGAAATTGTTGAATCAAAGGGCTTGAGGACTTTTATGCCTCGGATAAATATGACAAAGGCTACCAAAAAAGGTGACTCAATGTAAATTCTCCACAAAATAGCTTAGTGTGGTATTGTCAACCACTCACCTCCCCATCGCCAACAACCAGATCTCTTAGTTTTGGGAAAAAATTGAAATTTTATGGGTGAAAATAATTATTGCTATTATGTAATTTGTATTTCTTTGGTTATTTAGAGTTAATCTTTTTATACTTACTTATGTTTGCATTTCTTTTCTTTCTCTCCTCCTTTGTTTTATTTTGCAGTTGTTGTTGTTATCCTTTATCCATTTTTTCTGTTTTTCTTATATTTAACTTATAAAGACTAGTATGGAATAAGGATTAAAAGCTTCTAAATGTTATCTGTTTTGCAAAAAATATTCCCAGTTTGTTTTAGTTTGCCTTTGCATTTTGTCCTTTAATTTGTAAATTATTTTATATAGAAGGGTTTTTAAATACTGCTGTCAGATTTGTCTTTCCTTTTGTACCTTCCTTTTGTACATTCATTGAATAAGCCACCCTTACCAAATGGATTTAGTATCTTTTAATGTTAATTTTTCTAGTAGTTAGGTGTATTTATGAACTTTCTCTTCTGTTTTGTGGATGAGTTGGTTTCCATATCAATAAAATACTATATTAGTTGTCTTAACATTATATTTGAATTCTGGTTGATATAAATAAATCCCTCTTAGTGTTCCTCACGTAGCTTCAAAAAATTTCAGATTAACTTGAGTCATTTTCCAAATTTGAAAAATAAATTTCTAACTATGGCTGAATTTGCATTAACTTAATTTGGAATGAATATGTATCTTTAAAATATGATTAATATTCCTTCCAGAAATATGATATTTTTACTTATCTAAAATTATTTTTGATTGCCTTGAGAATTCTTCAATTTTTAAAAAAATATGTGGATCCTATACAGTCCATAAGATATTTTAAAATGTACATAATGGTCAGACGTGTTGATTCATGCCTACAATCCCAGTACTTTGGGAGGCTGAGATGGGAGGATCATTTGAGGCCATGAGTTCTACACCAGTCTGGGCAACATAGTGAGAACCCCCCCTGCAAAAAATTTTTAAAAAATTAGCCAGGTGTGTGATATGAGGGCACTCTCCTGTAGTCCTAGCTACAGGGAGACTGAGCTGGGATGATCACTTTAGCCTAGGAGTTTGAGGTTGCAGTAAGCTATGATCACACCACTGCACTCTAGCCCAAAGGACAGAGGGAGACCCTGTCTCAAAAACAAATAAAAAAAATGTAGGTATTTTATATTTGGGGTTGAGGGTTTGAATGCCAATTTCATGAAATTTTGATTTCATAAATAAACTTCTCATTTCATAAATTTATTGGGGAAATAATCTTATTAAACTTTTTATTAGGATTTTAGTTGAGCTTATGTTTCCTGGGTAGACAATCATGTCATAAGCAAATTATAAAATGACTTCTCTTTTCTAATATTTATAGTGCTTATTTCATTCTGTTGAACAGTGTTCAATAATAGCGTTGATAGTGAATAACCTTGGCTCCTTCTCAGTTTAGCCCCAGAATGTTCCTATCATGTATGATGTTGTTGGTTTGAGATAGGATTCCATTATTTCTAATTTGTAAGATATTTTAAAAATTATTACAGGTATAATTTTATCCCATTTTTTTTGTCACTATCAGTACGATCATGTGGTTTTCATCCTTTTATCTGTAGAGGTAATGATTATATGGATATGTTTTCTAGTATTAAAATATTCTTACATTTCAGGATCAATCTTTGCTTTATGATGTTTTATTTTTATTATACTGATAGATTTTATCTATAGACACCTTCAATCTTAATCCCTCAGTAGAATAATTCTGCAGCATGGTTTAGGAATGGAATACATTATGTGAATTACTAGTAAATAATGCATATCACATTTTTGTTCTCTCCAAGCTCCACATATATTTCTACACGGTTGAAACAAAGGCTCTGAAAATTATCTCAGATTCATGTTTTCCAAGAAAATCACATATATAGAGCATAAATTCAGAAATGTCCAATAAACAACACCTTATCCCAAAAAGAAGTTGCATGAATTTGGGCAAAATGGTGCTCCATTATTACCTTTCAGGAGAAATAACTTTTTGAAAATGATTATGTTAAAAATCAGTACTCATGAGGCACATTCACTATGTCATTCTGAGTTCCCAAAATTAGCTTCTCACGAAGGGACAAATGAATTCTAAACATAGAATCATTAAAAAAAAAAAAAAAAAAAGGACTTAAGTTAGTTGGCTTTATGTTCTGGGTGATATTTAACATCATAGTAAAAAGAAACAGACATTCACTCACATTGTCTCTTGAGACACTGATAATCAGCCAAGAGGTCTATTTTTAGTAAAATACTGTTTTTAATCTAGTGATCCTCTACTCCAAAACAATTTATCAACCAGTGCCAGATCCACAAATTCAAAGGAAAGACAATGGAGGCAAAAAAAAAAAAAAAAAAAAAAAACAACCCTGAATATTCAAACAAAGAATTTCATGTTCACTAGATCCTTCCAGGGCAACTAGTACAAATATGTCTTTGAATAGGAGTAGCATTTTGAAGTATTCAAATCCCATTCCTAGAATGGGATTTAATAGGATGTGGAAATTTTACAGTTGACCTTTAATGTGGTACTGCGTTGAGATGGAGGAAGTTCAAAAAGGGTAAAGTGTTACATTCCATTAGTGGCTGGAAATTTCAGGCAAGAATAAGCAAGGCAAACACAGGACAGGACTTCAAATTCATGCACTCGAGTAAGCCAGTAACAATCAATTCTGACAATCATACACTGCACACTTCCGGAACACCTTTCCTGGCTTCTTTATTATTATTTATTTTTAACCCTCTGGTTAACTCCTGTCTGCTCCTCAAAACTCAGCACTTGATCAAACCACTTTGGAAAACTGTTGGGCAGCATCTAATAAAGCCGGACGCATGCGATCCCTTTACCCAACGGTGTTCTGAGCTAGCTCCCGACGTCTTGTGAGCTATGTGTATCTCTTCCCCACTCTACATTCAAGCACACAACTGCCTATCACTCAGCAATTTCACTCTGAGGCACATGCCCAGCAGAAATGCTTACATATGTGCAAAAAAAAAAGACGTTAATTAGAATATGCATAACAACACTATTAATAATGACCCCCAATTGAAACTATTCGAGTGCACATAACAGTAGAATGGATAAATAACTGTCAGAATGTTCACACGGTGGAATACTATGCAGCAACAAGAATTACAATTACATGGGATAATGGGGACAAATCTTATACCACGTTGAGTGAAAAAGTACACACACACACACACACACACACACAGAGTACATGCGTATGTTTCCATTCATGTAAAGTACAAAACAGGCATAGTTAATTTATGCTGTTAGAGCCAGAAGACTAGCCTTGGGTGGACAGGCAGCATCATCTGGAAGGGAGCTGGGCGGTGGGAAGAGGGTACATTTGGGAGGAATGCGAGGACTTCTGGCATGCTGGATATGTCCTGTTTCTCAATCTAAATATCAGAGTGCTAGTTACATGAATGTGCTCAGGTTGTGAAAATGTACTGAGCTGTACTATTTGGAACTGCATACTTTTCTAAGTGTGCTATACTTCAATAAAAAGTAAAGAAAAAAAAATTGGGTCAATGAAGTGTCAATTTCTATAGGGGGCTTCCCATATCTTGGATATGTGTCCCTCTCGCCAAGTGGTTGTGAGACTTTAAATAGAAATGTGAACTATACAAAAAATGACCAGGATTTTGCCTGGCATAAAGTACACTGTTGCTAGAAAGGATTTATTATTATCATCATTCTCTGACTCTCTCCTTATTTGTGTTACCATATCACTTTGTTTATTCATTCCCCACTGTACTATAATCATGTTTTTGCTTCATTTCCATTCTCATTAGATGACCAGCAGCCTGAAGAACATGACATCTTATTTGTATCCACAGGGGCTATCCCAGAGTGGGTATTTGATAAATATTAGACAAGACTAAATAAATGACTGTAACAAAGCTTCATGACTTTGGGATTAGTAGGATCCCAAGTGATCTGGCAGTCATTCTCCCAGTCTGTCTAACTGACCACGTGGTTGAATTATGAAGGAAGCTAAAAGCTGCCCAGGGCTGAGAGCATGACAGGGCTGAGGAAGGCATCTTCTGGAGTAGCAGAGGGAGCTGACCCTCTGTAGTGAAGAAACGTATACCCATTTCCATTTAAAACCCAGCCCTTAGCATAACGGCAGTGTCACACTGAAATGCCAACACCAGCTGCTGGAAGGGTATCAGACCATGCCTGCTGGGATCAAAGATGGATGAAGCTCTAGAAAAGCATTAGAAAAAGTGCTAAACCAAGACAAGAGAGAAGACTTAACCATCTTCCCTCCAGGTCAACACAAGATAGTGGCAATATCATGGCACTTAGAGTCAGGCATAGAAAGACATGTCCAGAACATCTGGGCAGAAATGATGCCCAGCAAGAAGGAAAAATATTATTATTACTATTAATTTCAGAATATTACTGGGATACAAATGCTTTGGTCACATAAATTGCCTTTGCACCACCTGAGTCAAAGCTACAAGCATGCCCATCCCCCAGACAGCATGCACCACACCAATTAGGTGTGAATTTATCCATCCTCTCCTCCTGCCTCCTGCCTGCCCAATCCCCAATGAATGTTACTTCCACATGTGTACATAAGTGTTGATCGACTACTACCAATTTAATGGTGAGTACCTGTGGTGTTTGTTTTTCCATTCTTGTGATACCTCGCTTAGAAGAATGGGCTCCAGTTCCATCCAGGATAATACAAGAGGTATTAGCTCACCATTTTTTTTCCCCCTATGGCTGAGTAGAACTCCTTCATATACATATACCACATTTTATTAATCCACTCATCTATTAATGGGCACTTGGGTTGTTTCCATGTCTTTGTAATTGTGAATTGTGCTGTCATAAACATTTAAGTTCAGATGTCTTTTTTATAGAATGTTTTCTTATCCTTTGGGTAAATACCCAGTAATGGGATTGCTGGATCAAATGGTAGTTCTACTTATAGTTCTTTGAGGTATCTGCATATTACTTTCCATAGAGATTGTACTAGTTTGCAGTCCCACCAGCAGTGTATGAGTGTTCTCATCTCTCCACATCCACACCAACATTTGTTCTTGGGACTTTTTAATAAAAGCCATTCGAAGAACAAATCTTACGAGGCACAAGTTTTCAGAATGCAGAAAGTGAGGAGTCAGTCTCCCGAAAGGATTCTAGACAAATGAAGACCACAGCAAAAAAGGAGACTCCAAAGCTGTTGCAGACCCAGATGGCAGACAATTCTGGGTCTTCGATTCTTGGCTGGAGGAGTAGAGTAGAACTAAGCTGGGTCACCATCTCAGAACATTGCTCTAGTGCTAGGGGATTACTGGTGGGGAGGAGAGAAGCAGACATCGAAGTGCAGAGCTTTCAAATCAAGAGTGTAACTGTCTTATAATTCTACATTTGATTGGCTGTAAATGATGGAGCCTCAAAATTCAATGTTCATCTAGGATGTTAATGATGGCTGGAGTAGGAGCTAACAAATGTGCCCACATATAGATAAAATGAGTAGTCTGAAATGCATAATCTTTTTTTAAGAGACTGGGTCTCACTATAGCAGTGTCTAGTCACAGGCACAATCATAGCACACTACAGCCTCGAACTCCTAGGCTCAAATGATCCTCCTGCCTCAGCTTTATGAGAAGCTGGAGTAGTTAGGACTATAGGTGCACACCACCAAGCCTGGCTGGAATGCATAATATTTGAGATTTCATCAAAATTCTGAAATCCTGTATGGATAGCTGGTTGGAAAGCTGATAGATCTGACAACTCTAGCTCATAGTTAAAATAAAACTGAAGATCATAGGGTGGCTGTTACCTCCAATTCACTCCCGGTCCCTGTCTTCAGCTTAAGAGACTGATGATTTTGTCCATCCATCTACTGAAAATCAGCCAACTGAACCAACTGGCCATGGGAGACATATCTGACCAACAATTGTTCTTTCTGTAGGGCCCTCCCTCTTGGTCAGTGGGTTCACTCTGGAAATAGAATTAGACAGAATAATGTGTTGCTCACTGTGCAAAGAAGCAGAATCAAAGAAAGAAGGAACAAAGGAAGGAAGCGAGGAAAGCAGGAAAAGAAACACCTGCTGATGACAGATTTTCTAATCAATCAATCATTCAGTATCTGTGCCAACACAGTGCCAACTGTGTGCAGCCACTGCAAAGTGCTCGGGATTTGAAGTGTCTCACAGTCCTCAAGAGGCTCTCCTTACTGAATTTATAAGTCTAAAGTAGTGGTTCTCACCACTGGTGATTCTGTCCCCCAGGGAACATTTGACAATGTAGATTTGTGATGGTCACAACTCAGGTGGGTTACCGACATCCAGTAGGTAGAGGTCAGGGCTGAGGCTAAACAGCCTACAACACACAGGTCAGCTGTTTACTTTCCCAACAAAGAATTATCTGGCCCACAATGTCAATAGTGCTGAGGCTGAGAAACTCTGACCTAAACGGAGAGAATAATTCAGTAACAAAAGAGTGTGATACCTGCATATATAGGCTTCTACCTAAGAAACGAAAGAAGGCAATCTAAAGTGTGAGAGTGTGTGTGTGTGTGTGTGTGTGTGTGTGTGTGTGTGTGATGTATGGTACAGTTTCTAGAAAAGCTTCTTGGAATAACTGATTCATGAGGTAAATTTTGACAGAGGTTAGATGAAGAATATGGGGAGGTGTGCAGGGAGGAGAAAAGGGAAAAAATAGTGTCAAGGCAAAGAAACAATGTATATGAAGTTGCATAGGAGCTAAATTTCATAACTCATTCATGTTGGAGACAAGGGTCAACCTGGGGCACCACGGGACTGCAGGCTTGAGAGGCAGGCAGGGGCTAGATGATGCAGAGCTCTGGGTGCTAACCTAGCGTCTAGATCAGCAATCTCCAATCACATTTCTGCAATGAAGAAAATTTTCTGTATCTGCACTGCCCAATATGGTAGCCACTAGCCACATGTGACAATGGAGTCCTTGAAATATGGCTCAGAGGACTGAGAAAATGATTTTCAATTTTATTTAATTGTAGTTAACTTTTTAAATAGCAACATGTAGCTCAGTGCTTACCATTTTAGACAGAGTTGATCTTGACAGCTATGGAGGTATTAGTGGTGGGTACAAATACACAGTTAGATGGAAGGAATAAGTTCTAGTGTTCCATACCACAATATAGGGTGACTGCAGTTAACACCAACTTAGTGTATATTTTGAAATAGCTAAAGAGAAGAATTGAAATGTTCCCAACACACACACAAATATATGATAAGTGTTCAAGGTGATGGATATCCTAAATACACTGATTTGACCACTTCACATTGTAATCATGTATCAAAATACTATATGTACCCCGTAAAAATGTATAAATATTATGTATCAATAAAAAAAGACTAGTGGAATAGCATGGTAAGATTTGGATTTTAGATTGCCCTAGAAACATCCTAGACTAGGGCTAAATTTTAAGGACATAGGAATCACCTAAGAAACTTATTAAAACGTACATTCTGTTTCAACGGGTATAGGCTCAAGACTCAACATTTCTAACAAGCTCCCATGTGAAACAAGTGCTACTGGTCCATGGAAAACACTGTGAGTAGCAAGGATTTACAGCAGCACTGTGCAGCAGAACCTCTGTGATGACGGAAATGTTCTACATCTGCGATTGCTGGTACAGTAACCACTACCCACATGTGGCTACTGAATGCCTGAAATGTGGCTAATGCAATTGAGGAATTCAGTTATTAATCAATTTAATTTAGACTAATTGAAATTTAAGTTTAAAAAGTCACACATGGTACTGGCTATACAATGGGACTCTGCGGATCCGTATCATTGCTACCCAAAGTGTGGTCTGTGAACCAATTCACAAGAAGATAAGTACAGAAACTGAGGGTAAATATTTGGGAACTTTCATAGCAAGTTGAGAGAGCAATCTTAGGTCTATGTAACCTAATAATAATTTTTAAGTGGATTTATTTTTGCATGTCTGGGTTTTTTTCCCATTTAATTTTTCTAGGAATTCATTTGTCTTATGTATTATAATAATATTGGACTGTGATGGATCAAGGAAAATAAATGGTCTTCTGCAGGAAAACAGAAAAATAAATACTGCATGTTCTCATTCATCTATGGAAGCTAAAAAAGTTCTCATAGAAGTAGAAAGTAGAAC